>CABFOV010000149.1:100337-110337 GCA_902141375.1 Timema poppense
GGTGGTCTTGGGGAAGTGATCGTTTCAGGATCCGGTGTTCGTTGGTTGAAACCCAACTCGGTGTTGACGTATTTTTTTCAGCGATAGAAATCCGTAGCACAACTACCGCCGAATGTGAAGTATTATTATTATTATTATTATTATCATCACCACGTCTTACTACCTGTTTGGGTTACACGCACTTGCGCTAATGTGTAATGGTAGGGTGATTGTGAGATGAAATGGAGGACCTACAGTTTAACGTGGGATCCGAACCACGGCGAAGGCCTGGTATTCCACACATTCACAAGTTGTGATTGGATGGGAAGTAAAGCCGTCGGTTCCGTGTTGATTGTGGCATGTAAATTAACCCTGGAATGTTTGTTAAAATCCCTTTTCCTGGCAAAATTGAAAGGCCCTTTTGTTCTCACTCACTCTCATAGAAATTATCGTGGGCTGATATAATCAGTTGGTTCAGACATGGGCGTCGTCAGCTATACATTTTTGGGTGGGACATACATGTTTTCATTGAAAACTTATTTTTATTGTTACTTTGTTTGGGTACATCGTCACACTAAAATAGGTCATGCACGCGAAATCTAATTGCAAGAAATAAATTAAGTCAAAACCCATAAAACAAAATGAATTTATAAAAAAAATCCTATTTGTTAATAAAGAGAAGAACTAAACAATAACAAAATAATAAACGTTGTCATTAGGATGGTTCAAAAGTTATTTTTCTGAATTTAGAGCCACAATACAAATGTAGCAGGCTACTAAGTTTTCTTAGATCAATTGAGTCCATAACCATGTCCCTAATACATAAAAAAAAAATCAATTCAATAATAAATAAAACAAATTAACAAAAACACAAACTATTAACATTAGGATAAAATTGGTCCAAAAGTCCTTCTCCTTAATTCAGGCCTGGAGACCAGTGTTGCAGCGACCTTCCTAGTTTCGAGTAGAGTCGGCTGTGAATTGAGTTTTCTGTTTGTAATGTATAAGTTACTTTTTTCCGTTATTACAGTTCAACTAAGAAAATTTTCCCATGTCAGGTAAATAATCAAATTATTGGGGGTGGGGAGACGCGTGTCCCCCATTGAGTTATTTGGGGGGACGTTTCCCCCCATACCACACCCCAGCTAACGAAGCCCATGGGTTCAGAAAGTGCACGCTAAAATCACTCGAATAAAAAATATTAGTAATATAAGATACATTTGGGTATGAGCATAAATATTAGATATTTTATTCATAGCACTCTGATAAAAATGGTGATTTTAATACGAAATGTTGGTGAGAATATAAATGTCAAATGTTGAAGCCTTGTATTCCGGACTGAATTCTTGATCATGTAGAGTGGTTTTCCTTGTTAAGTTAAATGGAAGAACTAATCAAAATGTCTTGTGAAAAAGGTCAGAAATTGGGCCTTTCCTCATTCCCCCTCTCATTTCCAGGATACAAACATTATCTTGGTGGCATTTTAGTAAAAAAATAAATAAATCTGGAGCTGTGTTCATGAGGTCTAACTGGGTGGTATGGTTAGATTCCTTTTTTTTAAATTATTATTGCACAGCCTTGTAATACCCGTTCCACTATAAAGAGGTATGGAGGAGGAAAGTTTAATTTAGAGGAAATCATTCACATGTAGGAAGAGTGGAAAACCATTTAGAACCCTCACCATACATAAGGCCTGGATTCGAACCAAGACCTCTCCGTCACTATCAAACCAGATTAACGTATTCAAATAGATTGAAAAATGACATCTGGACGCGGGAATCGAACCCGGGACCCGTGGCTTAGCGCGCCAATTCTCTACCACTGAGCCATCCAAGGATCATCCCATGCTCAGGGTCATTCTTCGCTTATATTTTAAGGCAGATTCTGTGATGGACGTGTGGATATAATCTGCTACTAAGAGCTATCACTGAAATCACAGCCATCGGTGACTCGGTTGTACGTTCCAAGCGAATCAAGTTGGAAAAAGGCAACGCTATATAATAATGTAAATATGAAAGGTGAAGTTTGGCGTGCTAACCAAAAGGATTTTGGGTTCGATTCCCGTGTCCAGGTGACATTTTTAAATGTATTCGAATATTATTCAAATACGGTTAATTTCTTTAACAATTATATTATAATCATTCATCCACCAATCTTCGCCTCCATATAAACTTATTTGTGTATGGTTGCTTTCTTTAATCCAGATTAGACTATAGAACATCTCCAATAGAAAAGGTGGTATCTGACAGCTAAGTAAAGTTCCACACCTTCATTCACCAAACCATATTATCTTTAAGATCATGTAATGTTATTTATTTATTTTGTCCGGGAAAGGTATTTTTAATAAATTCAGGCGGTAAAGAATCTCGCGTCATAATTGACATGGGATTGACGGCTTTGCTTTCCCTCCGAGGGAAGTCGTGCTACGAATTTTATCATTCAAGAAAAATTCGTCGACCCCGGCCGGGTTTTGAAGCCACGAAAATCGGGTCCTGGGGTAAGTACTTTACCACACTTTACCGAGGTCAACCATTTATTCTGTTAATTTGTTGTTACTTTTGACAGTCAGAACATTCACACAAACAAACAAATAATTTGTTTTTAATTATTAACAGTTTTTACTTTATTGAAACACGACGGATTTATGAAATCAACCGTTTGTATGTTTCTTTTTTTTTATTTGTGAAAGCAGCGTGTATGGTCCATTAAAAAAAATTATTTTCAAACGAGATCTTTTAAAACGTCGTGCTCTTCTAAAATTAAGATGGCGAACCAGCCGAAACAAGGTTGGTTGATGTCATACAAACCGTCTTCATTTGTGTTATTAAGCTGTTTATAAAATAAAAACTTTTATTTTAAAACTAATATTTTGTACGGCTCTCTCTCTAAGTTATAAAAATATTTTTTATTATTTTGGTGTCCAGTTAATTCAGGACACACGGGTGAATAGAATAAGTTTTTAATTAATTACTTCATGTACTATAATTTTTATTGTTGCCACAACATCAAAACAAAAAACCATAATAGTGTTAGTGTCTAGTAATATTTAGGTATAATCAATTTTACATAGCAGACACTTGCTTCTTTGTTGTATTGGAGGGCTGAGTCAGTCAGCCAAATGCAAAACAATTCGTAATAATATAACAAAGATGTTAATCAACTAAATCTGTATAATATACAGTGGAACCTAACTAATTCGAGCTTTCGTATTTTGAAATAGTTTTAATTCGAATGTTTCCCCCGGTCCTGTGAATTTTGTACTAAAACAATGTTAGCTTAACCTAGCTTTCAGTGTGAACCGGCCTTTATACCACCGATGTAAGTATGCAGAAGGACTGTTGGGCAGAAGGACTAACTTGCGATGGTGACTATTTTAGACATAACCAAGTATTATAATTGACTACATCATATTTTGTACTATAATCTACAATAACATTCACTAAAACTACAGGATTACTATTTCAATGTCCCCTCCGACCATCCCTCTCCACCATGCTGACAACTTACCCACGATAAGTAGGAGGAAGGGTAGCGACAATGATTTTATTAATATATTTTATTCTTCCATTAAGTTACGAAAATGACAATTATATAGAGTAATCCTTAGGAAAGTATTATTAGACTCGTTTGATAAAACTTTTTATTGATAATATAGTATCAGTGAGCAAATAATAATAATAATAATAATTATTTATGAATAGGTTGACATTAGTGACTTTCCGCCAATGTTGGCAATAAATAACCTTCTGCTGGCCATCAATTAGCACCTCTCCTACTGTGGGTGCCCTATAGCTATTACACGTGCCCACTTATGCTGAATGGGTTCGATTCCTCCCCACTTGCATTAGAACTGATTTTTTACACATTAATTTTTATTATGTGTGTCTCTCTCTCGCTCTCGTATTTTCTTAACGTTATGCGAGTGCATTTCCTCTATAATACCATCATATTCCTTACCCCTTGTGTAAAAAAAATCCACAGTACAATAATAATAAAATATTCTTATTTCTCGCTTTGGTGGGCACGTAAACACGGGCTTCAGTCTCGTCTTGTTTGGTTTACCATTGACGGAAGAAATCAAGGTTCTAATCCCAACCGTATTTACTGTGGCAGGTACCCCCCTCCCCCCCAGGTGATTTCCGACTCTCTTTACGCAAATGCGCGGATACATTCCTTCTAAAGTCTTACCTTTCTCGTCCAGACACCATTAGATTTGTAAATATGCGGTTAGCCCAGACAGGTGGTAGATACATTTCTTATTTAATTATTGTACAGCTTAAAGCCGGCATCGGCACTTAGAAGTAGAACGTACCAATACCCAAATGAGCTCATGACTTAACCTCAATGTGAACCTCGTTCATGAAACGAACCCTAGACCTCTCGGCCATCAGTCGCCCACGAGGATAAATACATCGTAACAAAGCGAGGGGGTCACTAATGGTGGAGCGATGAGTGAGCACAAAGTACGAGAAATAAACAGATTCAAGACGTGGGTGCCCCCTTCCCCCTCCCCTTTCGTAGTTTCCTAGTGAAAGGGGGGAGAGGGGAGGCTTCACAATTATTATTTTTTGTTGTAGATTTTGAGCCGACGATAACAGTGTCTATTTTTGATAGTGAAATAAAGAGTTACAAGTAGGTTGATCCTATTATCTGCATTCCGGACCGGGCGATGCGCCCCACTTGGCCGCGAGGAATCCAGACCGGAGAGTGGACATCAGGTTCCTGTCCGTCACCGGTGGCTCAGCGGTGAGGGAGTACAAGCCAAGGTCCTTGGTTCAATCTCGAGAGGTGCCCGCCTTTCTAAATGTTTCTGTGCCAAAGTTATTTTTTTCCATCCTTAGTAATTTTACTGGTCAAAATTTCCTGGCTACAGATCCAGAGGAAACAGGTTCGATCCCCAGATAAAAAAAAAAAAGTATCGGCACTGGTCTAGAAAACTTAGATTAATGGTTGGAGGACTCTTTGTGCTGACCACAAGACAACCTCTATCAGCGGAACTTGACACTATCTTCACCAACAGACGGTGGCCAGTATAGCTCTATTGCAGGCTGACGTCATGGATTTTTTTTTGTAATTTTAATTATTACCTTTTTTTAAAAAAAATTATTTGTAGATTTTCATTTAAAAATAATTTTGACGGGGCATTTGACGTGCATTTTCTGAGATATGACACGCTACTCACTAAATATCTTAGCTCTAGAACAGACACAGCACCCAGTCACCCGTTTATCACCGCGAAGGAGAAATACACATTTTTCCATGCAGAGACCCGGCAGTGGCGTGTCGTGAAGAGTTGCTAGGGCACGCGTAGCTTGTTAAAACTGTGACCTATGACATGTGTTCACACACTTTGTCCCTATTTGACCACTTACTAATAGAATCTATTGTAAATACCTGATATGGTAACGCATTCTTGTTAATATTCAACCCATGAGTGATTTACTGAGGGATGAAAATGAAATGAGGTTTTCTTGTAGCTTATATAACCATTTTGGGGGCCTAGCGGGAGAGTAAGAGGCGAAATAAATAAAATATTACTTCTGTAAATGCATTTACTATCATTTCTACACACTCTGATATCAACAGTCCTTGAATATCTGTCATAGGAGTCCTGGAATTTAATGATACCTTTTTATATTCACTTAAAAAGCTTCTCATTAAATTCCATTATATTTATGATAGATATTCAAGAGTTATTAATATCACTATCTATGTGTATAAAATTAAACTAAAGTTAGCTAACAAAGTATTAGATTGGTTAATTTGATCCAATTAAACTAAACTTATTAACTGAAGAATTAGTTTGATTATTTTGATCAAAATCGGATTGATCTAAGGCAATAGACTCAAATACCGATGATGGGGAGATTAGGGTTCGAATCCCAGTCAGGTGTATTAAGAGAGGTTTTTCATACATGGTTTTCCATTCTTTATCAACGCAAATGTGAGTACACTTCTTTTAGATTAACCCTTCCTCATCCTAAACACATTAGCGTAGTTAGTACACGTGCGTAAGACCTGAAAGGGTAGTAAGACGCGGTGCTACAGTATAAAATATTTATTTTGGCGAAAAAAGAAAGATATATTTCAAAAGTTTTTTTCACCGCATCTTACTACCCGTTCGGGTTATACACCTATACCAATTGTTCTTATAAGTTAGGTATTAGAAAAGATGAATTTATATGAAGTGTGCCCATATTTGCGTGGAGTGAGCGTGAAAAATCACCCTCAGTACACGTGACCGGGATCAAGTACCGGTATCCCCGTCATCGGCAGTCGAGTTTATTTATAGAGTGACATCTTAGACTATGCGGCCACAGAATTGGGTCATAATTACTTGATTTACCTTTTTTTCCCTTCCATACCACCTTAAACAATATCTGCTTACCCTGGCAATATACCGCAATACGCCACTGGAACCCAAAACTCCCCCTCCCCCATATAAATAGGCAGACGCTCCACTGACGTAGATAAGCTATCGGACTTAGTATACTGAAAGTAACGATGTTTACAAAGCTGAGTAGGGCCTAACCCCAATGAGAAATTTAAAAAAAACACGGCCGAGACTCGAACTGGGCAGGAGAGAGCGAAGACTGGCTTGCTCGCGTTCCTAGCCGGGATATGGAGGTCACGCTTGTCTCGGTATTATTATTATTTTTATTATTATCTTATTGGGCCAGTCACGAGACGCCGGGCCACGACGCGCGCTTCTCAGGGCTTTCATGGCAACACACACACACACACACACACACATACACACGGTTGTTTTATTATTGGTTTATATCCCCCCTCACTTCGAACCACCAGAAGTCTGCGTGATTACTATTATTGGAGGAGTTCCACAGCATGTTCAAAACACCCGTTCATGGTGGTAGTCATTTAGAGAAGGTTAAATCACGTAAATGAATTGATATACATCTTATTTACCGAGTGAAGCAAGGCTCTGTTTTAACTTGGGCATTTGGCAGGAACATTCTTTGTACCTATGCCGAACTACGTATGTACAGGGTTTTACGATCTTGAAGACCTTCAGAGATGAGAGGTAAAACACTATAGAGACCTTCAGAGGTTATAGGTAAAACACTATAGAAACCTTCAGAGATGATAGGTAAAACACTATAGAGACCTTCAGAGATTATAGGTAAAACACTATAGAGACCTTTAGGGATTATAGGTAAAACACTATAGAGACCTTCAGAGATTATAGATAAAACACTATAGAAACCTTCAGAGATGATAGGAAAAATACTATAGAGACCTTTAGGGATTATAGGTAAAACACTATAGAGACCTTTAGAGATGATAGTACAAACATCATGGAGACCTTCATAGATGACAGTACAAACATCATGGAGACCTACAGAAATGATAGTACAAACACCATGGAGACCTACAGAAATTATTGTATAACCTTAGATATGGTAGGCACAAATATTCGAGAGTACCTCAGATATGATAGGTAATGTACATCTCTTGGAGTCCTTCAGAAATGGTAGGCACAAATATTATTGGATACCTTTAAAGATGGTAGTCACAAATATTATTGGATACCTTCAGGGATGATAGGTACAAACATTATGGAGACCTACAGAGATGATAGGTACAAACCTTCAGAAACCTTCAGAAACTGTAGGCACAAATATCCTAAAGTTTATCAGAGATGGTCGTTACAAATATCATGGAAAGCTTAATAAATAGTAGGCATAGACCTACTAATCTCGTAGAGACATTAGATGGATGCTCTACCAAATTACCAGCTAAACTAACGTGTTGAACAACAAGTAAATTCCTCAGAATTAGTGGTTTTTGATCACATAAACAGTTCCTCCAGCTCTTGTGAAACCTGGCCGTGTATTTGCTGGAAGATATATCAACTCCTGCAGCGATACAACCTGTTTTACGACCGCTCTTTGGTAATCCGCATGCCACGCATTCAACTTTATATAGTCGGATCGACATAGGAATATTGTAGAGCTATAAAGATCAATAAATATTCTCTATGTATTCATGCATCAATCTTTGTATTCTGAATATTTTACTCTTGACAGATGGTGTCGATTTTGACAGCAATAAGATATTCCAGTGTTGACAATTTTGATTTATTTTTTATCTTCTACGAGGTTATTTCTGTGTTATAAGTCCTCAAATTATGTAATGATATACTATATTATACATAAAACCTGTAAATGTTAATTTGCAACACAAATAATTATTTGATTGAGTATTTAGCTGCTATTAAAAGGTATTTTAAATTTTCTAATAAGTTTTTTAGGGACTTATTTTTATTTCTATAGCAATAAATAGATAAGAAAAGAAAGATTAAATAAAATCCTGAAAGTAGAAACAAAGCGAATCTCATCCGAAAAAACAAAAGTTATAAATATATTAAAACAACCAATAAATTGTGGGAGGGTTGAAGGGGGGAGAGGGAATATTATTAAATCGCTTTATTTTATTTGAAAAGTTTACTCGTTATTTTAATAGCATTTATAAATTTCACTATGTTTGTAGACGTTTATGGATTTTTTTTTTATCGATATTATGTCCAGCTATTTGTAAAAATGGCGAAAGCTACAGCAGAGGGGTACTCATACCAAACTACTCGCCGGTGGACAACGACACGGCCTGCAAAGTATGCAACCAGATATTCACCAGCATATAGCGGACTGCAGTACTCGTTACAAATACAAACCCATGTTTTTATTACGTTTGATTTAAATGAATGCTTAAGTGGCTATTTTATATTTATATTGTATACAAATCTTAATAAAGATGTTAGTAAAAAGGTTTTAAAACATGGTAATCTAAACCTTGTTTTAATAGGAAGCCCACTTTAGACAACCAACATTGATTGAAGGTCGTCGATAAAATTTGGCAATCTTAAAATATGTCTAATTCAATTTATTAACTTCATATAAAGATTATCAACAGATTCCAATAATACTTGCTTATATATAACTATGATTTATCTTTACATTATTAATTAAAAAGGTACATGGGCTAAGAATGTAGGTACAGTGCAATAATTATTGTAATATTTTTTTACCGCCATTAAGGCAGCATGAGTTTCCAGTTTTCGTATAGCGGGATTATTATAAAAATCAAAGTGTACATTACATAGAAACTGCGTGGGCATTTATATTCGCATGCTTAGCATTCTAAATTAATTCACTTTGTTGCAGCATCTTTTTAGGATGGGAGTGTAGGGGATGGGAGTTAAGGTGGATGTTTTTGTGGGTTTTTTTTTTATAGAAAAGAATGTTTTGCTCAAAATAAATAAAATAATGCTATAGTAGAAACACAAGAATTTATGTTTCTTCACATGGTAATAACAACATTTCTTGAACATTTTTCAAGGGTGTCCTGGGATTTATTTACAACTTTAACGCTTCGTTTAAAAAGTTTCTCATCTAATGCCGTTATACTCATGACAGAGATTCAAGAACGGTTGATATCACCATATGAAAAAAATATGCTTGTACTGAAGTAATACTTTATTTATCTTAGCCAAAGTAATGTTTGCTATAAAATTCCAAGAACACTTAACTTTTATCACGTCCATTACATCCCCACCTTAATAAAACCACATTCAACTAAAATAGATATTTCAGTGGCGAAGCGTGATGATAATTATTGTAAAGGCTGAGTCATGACTCATAAAGTGACACACTTAACGATGTAGAAAATGGGAATTTTTATGAAATTATACAATACAGTACTTACTACCCACCTCGGAGGCGTAGTTGGCTAACGGGCTAGTTTCGGGTTGAGCTAGACTGCCGAGGACGGGGAGATTGAGTTTCGAATCTCGGTCGGGTGAAATGAGGGTGTTTTTTCTTAAATGGTTTTCCACTCTCCCTCCACAAAAATGTGTGCTCATTTCCTTTAAATTCAACCTTCCCGATTTCTAACTCATTAGAGTAATTAGTACTTAAGCGTATAACCCGAACGGATAGTAAGACGTGGTGCTAATATTATTATTTAATACAGTACTGGCAGACCACTACTACTACTTCTACTA
>CABFOV010000149.1:112837-114338 GCA_902141375.1 Timema poppense
AATATGTTTTAATTATAGTGAATCTGATAGCCAAATTAACGCAGATTGATTTCGACGTGATGTTATGGACTTCGATAAGCCTTTATTTCCCTCTGTTGCAGCTTTTTTTTAGCTTAAAACTAGAGATTTATTAACATTAGAACAACGTTTTATATTTTACCTAATGGTTTCTTTTCTTATTTTATAAAGAGATGGAAGCGGTACGTTGTGTAGGCCATGGCTGTGTAAGCGGTACAGATCCATTTTAATTCGAAAATAATTCATATTATTTACCAGATAAGAATGTATTATTAAAAAAGATAAATATTTGACACACTAAAATTATAAGCAAACTATTACAATTAAAAGTAATTTTATACAGGTCAAGTTGTCCACGAGCCTAACAAAATGTAATGAAATGCGCATGTATGTCAGTCTGCTAGTAAAAATAAAAAATACCCAGTGTTGTTTATTCTTCTGTTATTTTTGAGCACGCGTACAAAGATGTTCACCAGGGACGGAGAGGTCGAAGCTAGAATATCAGTGTGAGATTTTTTTCCATTAATTGTTTCCCATTTTGACCCCTCACAAACATGGGTACACTTTATCTCAATTATACTTTCTTCACCCTTAAGCTATTAGTGTATTCGTTTACTGATAACCCGGGTGGATAGTAAGACGCGAAGCAAGAAACTATAATAAATTGCTACCCATTTGGACTATGAACATTTAATTAAGGTGAGGGGTTAAGGATGTGGAAGGTATGATTTTAGGGATAATTTACCCAACTTCACGTGAAGGGAGCATGAGAAACCATGTATATAAGAACAACCTCAAAACACCCGGAGTAGGATTCGAGCCCCGACCTCCCCGTTGCTGGCAAACCAGACTAGAATAAGCCTGACACTTGGTCCTAGTGTCCACCATTGAAGGTACAATAATGTTACGTCTAGCAAGTGCGCTAGAGCGATCAAACCCAACTATTATTTAAGGCCCCTTCTCATGCAAAGTATCGAACTCAACACTTGAGGCGAGGCCGTGTAAGGAGAAGACAACATAGTAGCTGGTTATAGAGATCAACAAGAAGACAGATAGAGTAACCAACAGGAGATACCAAACTACAGATAATTAGGAGATACCCATAGTTGCGTTTCACGTCGATAAACGAGGTTTATCTCTGAATAACTAAAAGCGCACGAGTAGGTAAAATTATTGAGAGGGAGGGTGTATTTTCCCCAATAATTTATTTGGTTTTGATCCCCCTTCCAATTAGTTTTGAGTGCTGCATAGATAAAGCATTAAGTGGCGACGACTTAAAGGATGCTCAGCGCTTGCCAAGCCAATTTGAATAGTCAGCCATCCATATGTTTGAACTTCAACTATCTACTCTTCGTAAATTACTGTTTACATATTATTTCATTACTAGTTCGAAACTAAACTGAATTTTACTTATTATTTTTAATATATAAAGATTTTGAAAAAAAAAAAAAAAAAAAAAATTTTTTTCCACAAAAAGAATTTT
>CABFOV010000149.1:114609-126412 GCA_902141375.1 Timema poppense
AAAAAAAAAAAAAAAAAAAAAAAAAAAGAGGTTCAGTGGCATCACTTCGGGAATACGGAAGATACGAGCAGCACTGGATGACACCATCAGAGGGGGCGACACCAAAGTGACTATGTACACATTTTGTATAGGGTTAGTTACGCCACTGAAGAGTTTTTTTTTATTACTCACCATACCAAATTTTCAAGAAATATTGACACAGCTTAGAATGATTTCTTATAAACCTTTCCGAAACATTAAAAAATATGTTAACATCGGAATTCATGCACATATTTTTAATTCTTTATAATATACATTTTTTTAAACAAAATGGTAATACACACCTATAACTTTTAGTCGAAATGACTGCAATTCCACTATACCAAGACATTCGTAAGCAAAGGCGTAAAGCAATACTTATAAATTTAAATAAGAGTTATTGAGGTGTGGATTCCAGCCGTGTGTACTGGGGGTGTTTTTTTCTGATCTCCTTACTTGTAAATGCGGCTACATTTCATTTATGTTATACCTTCCTAATCCTTGTTTCATAAAAATTAAGATAATCTGAATGGGTAGTATATGTTTGAAAAAATAAATAAATAAGATAATCATTTATTTTTATTCGGCCTAGTTATCTTATTTCCCTTTGGTAGATCATTCAAGTCGTTGATAACTACAACTATAGCCTATAGATGTATGGCGGTTTTTAATCTACAACACTGTCAGTTCCACTTGAAACTTTGTCTTGTGTCCAGTCTCCATTTCTCTCAAGCTATCTTACGCAATGGGGACGAAGAGAGAGAGAGAGAGAGAGAGAGATAAATATGAATTAAGGGGGAGGAAGAGTGCAGCGTGTCATTGGCCGAGACAGAGAGAGCAGGTTCATTGAACTCAGTCTCCCCATTGGTCCTCTGGGGTGTGATATTCGGCACAGTGAGATGGCGCAGCAGGTAGAGCGCGCGCCTGTCGCATCCCGGAACCTGTACGCGGCGACAGGTCCTTCAGTTTAGTTCTTCGCGCGGTGCCGGCAAGTTCAGTCGACCAGAGGTTCTCTCTCTCGCTTTCGCCGTGTGCGTGCGCGTGTCTTTGTTTACATGACTTTGTGGACTAACCATGCCGAGTGACTGATAAGGGAACAAATCATTTCTTCAGTTTTTACATAATTATACTTATACAAACCTAAAATTACAATAAATATATTGCTTACGCTTATAAACATTGTGAATGTTTTTTTTCTGGTGATGTGACTTGAATGAGTGGTAAAGACAGAAGTTTTTATTATAAATTAATATTTACCGTAAAACTTATTTTTAACGTTTTATGAAGCCACATGGATTGATGATTTTGTTTACACTTTTGAATTTACTTTATAGCAATATTTCATTAATTTTGCTATCATATGTAACTTTGAATTAACAAAAAAAATATACTATTTTTATTTTTTAAACACATATTTGATAGTTCGACATAAAATATCTTAGAGCTGTGGATAAATATACGGATTACTTTTCAAATAGGCCTATTGAAATATTAAATGAGCAAGAACGTTTGTCAATAAGACTGTGGTAAAAGGTGAGCGATTAATTATTTATTTGTTTTACCATGTTTCCCAGAGAAGATTATAGCCACAATATCCTGTTAAAAAATAATATTCACAGAAACAACCAAGGTAAATGTCTCGATCGTTAGATGATATACTGGTGGAGCAGGAAAACCAGGGAAGACGTAAAATATTTTTTTGCACCGTGAAGAAGGTATGTAGGCAGAGTTTGGGCGAGAAACCAAGAGAAGTCATCTTAAAAGAACATCGTTTCGACATGATGAACCGACTCGACAAGTATTACGAGGCCCAGCCTCAACAGATGTTAAGGCGGGCCCACAACACGACCCTGATGCTACCTCCTCCTCCTCTCGTGGACACGAACACCTCTTCTAACTCTAGATCCTCTACCTGGACTTCTTATAACAAGGCTGAAGGGTTCTCCATCCTTGAACGAGGCGAGAGGATCAAACCGGAGCGGACCAACAAAAGGAACAACGTCCAAAAGATGCAGTGGAGGAGCTCCCGATGGGTCAACGGATTCCCCTATGCCATCGACGAAGACATCGACCAAAGGATCAGCTCCATGACTATCGCCGATGTTAGCCCGAGGTTCGCAGTAAAAAGGATAATACTCCTATACGAGAATTTTCAATATCGCGAAGCTGCAAACTTTATAAACAGGCTCAGTCACGGGACGTTTAAAGTAATCTTAAATGACCTTCCGATAGATCTATTTGTCGAATCCATGCCTCACTCTTTGTCTATCTTGGAAGCTCTTTATGCCAAAGTGTTTCTTTCCGATGGGCTCAATTTTAGTATGAAACTTCTTCGCCCTGAAGGAGTCATCATGCAGATGGTGAGATTCTTTTCCGCGCAAGATAAAGAAAAGTCTTCTTGGGATAGCTTCGGTCCATTCGTGTCTTCGTGCAAAAAGCTTCTCAAAGTGATCGTGCTGTCGGATCCTAAGATCAGGAAGATCCTACAACAGAAACGAAGGTCCCTTGACAAGGCGATTGAAGGTCTAGGACAGCATGGACTGGTCGGTACGTCAGACGAGTCCCTGATGAACCTTCACGACGCTTTGAAGGTGGAGTTCAGCCGAGTCGTGGAAACTTACAAGGAGGCTCTTCAGAAGCTGGAAGATCTTTCCCTATCGACGAACAACTCGACGGGCGTCAACCGTGGTCCGGCGCCGGTACAATCATCTCACCAGAGGCAGCTGTCGCTCCGGCAGCCAGAGATTCAGGGGCGTCTCATCAAGAACAAGACGCTGCTTAACGTTGTAGAACCAACGCTGGGGAACCACTCGTTAGATATCCTTCTCGGCATCCTACAGCGCAGGGTAGAGTTCGACAAGGACGTCTTGTTCCAGTTCACGCAACTCAAAAAGGAGATGAAGGAAGTGGATCCTGCGGAGATTGTTGCCCCCGTGCTATTAAGATATTCTCATGGGTGTGACCAGGTAAATCTTGCATTCTACCAATTAAGTCTTAACTCTTAATACAGTTTGATTGCGTGCGTTTGTGTTAAATTACTCTAATTAATATGTAGCGTGCCACACTCGAGTATCAGTAAAAACACCGTTTAGTTCTACATGCCATCTCCAAGACGAACGCTTTGAGGTAGTAAATACAATAATAAAACTAGATGAAGATTATTAGAATAACAAATAGGTGATTACTTAGGACAGTGATCCTCATTACACTGGATATCATCTCTGAGGGAACTAGATGGCTACTATTGACAAACAGTGTTGTCATTCTCTTGTTTTCGTGTAGTCAATCTTCCTTCATATAAAGACACATTTAGCAACGCTGGTTCGTCAATGTTGCCAGTAGCTACTTCTTACCTCAGCATACCACCTTTGGACATAGCTGAAATCGAGGAAATTTGGCAACAGTAAACGGAAAGAGAACAAATATAAATCTTTTCTTGAAAAGATCATCAGTTTCCTCGGTGGTGATATCGGGTATAGCTACGGGGTTTGTCGGGGACGGGAATGTTGGGGCTAGATTGCCGAACGAGTGTACCGAGGGTGGTTTTCCCCAAATGGTTTCCCAATCTCCCTTCACGCAAGCAGATTTCTTCTAAAATTATACCTTCCTCATAGCTAACCCAATTGGTGTAGTTAGAAAAATACCAATAGCCTGGATGACTATTAAGAGGCAGTTCAAAAAACCATATGTATAAAGGGTGACCTGGCGGTCTAGGGGTAAGGTGTCAGACTTCTATGCTGGCGGCCGGGGTTCAATCCTTGGTCCCGGCAAAGATTTATTTGATTACCAAACCCTTCCTTCACCTCTGACAAGACATCTTGTGAATGTGGGGAATGCCAGGCCTCCACCGTGGTTCGGATTCCACGTTAAACTGTAGGTCCTTCATTTCATCTCACAATCACCCTACCATTACACATTAGCGTAAGTGCGTATAACCCGAACGGGTAGTAAGACGCGGTGCTAATAATAATAATAATAACATATGTATAAAATGCTTCTTTTAGTTAAATTCCACTTTTAATAAGAAGGGTCTTATCTGACAGCTAGAAGAGCTACTAGATCTACTTTCACGTATTCATACGTCAAGCTATGTTATCTCAAAATGACTCTACATATATATATATATATATATATATATAATCAATACCTATAAAATAACAATAATGATAAAGCAAATATATTATCAATTTTGGCCACAAACAGTTTGTATTCTTTTAAAATGCCCTTATTAAAATTGGACTCTATGGGTATTTCACCTGATTATTAAAGTCTTAATGTAATGGAGAAAGCTATAACAAGGGTGGATAATATTAACTGCACCGACTTTCTTATGAAGAGTCCACGGCCAACTCCAATATTAGCAGGTCGAGAGTGAAGCCAGTCCTTCAGGGCCAGTTTTAGGTATATACTCCCAGTTGTTATGTAGTTGAGAATATTATTTGTGAACAATTTAGGAAAACAATTCTCCCCCTTGAAACAAAGTTATTCAACACTTTGTGTAGCTACCATTACAAAATAATTAAGCATACAGTTGTAATCTTAAAATGGACCGTTCGTTATTGAGTCATGTGTTTCTACACGCCTCTCTGCAACATACGTGTGGATTATAATTAAAAACAGTAGATTGTTGCAGTGAGAGCTGTTGATTATCACGCTAAAATGTATTAAAAACTTTTTATTGGGAAATGTCCTATAGAATAAGGCCTCACTCGACTTTCTAGTCAAAGGTTTATACGCCAAAGTCTATCAAATTTCCATATATTTTGTGCTTTCGGTGTTCAATTTCAAGCAAAACGTATATTTCCCCCCTTCACACCACGATGAGAACTTAAAAACCGACTTCCTTCCCGGCTCTCTATCTATTTGTTGAGCCATACAACTTACATAATAATTGATTTATTATTTTTAACCGTATATAAATATTTTATTTAAGTATATTCAATAATACACAAATAAGGGTTTCCGTGGTGATGTAAACCAAGAATGGTTGTACAAATGAGCCCACTGTTCACACAGAATAAAAGCAAAAATTCACTAGGGAAATTGAGTTTTCCTTGGAAGCTACTATTTTTTCCGACATCCTAGGTCTGTAATCCTTAAAATGAGTGTTCATTTGTTAAAATCGGCTCAGCCGTTTTATCGTAATTACATCTACCGGAAATTGGCTTATCAAATTAGGTAGGTGATATAAACTTTTATTAAACCCTGATTTTTTTTATTCAAAATAAATACTGTATATTATAAAAGAACACAGTATTAATTTATTTTGATAGTTGGCTTCTTATTTGCTACGCTAGATTGTTAATTACTCATCTTAAAAACAAATTATTGATACACGTGCACGTGAAAAATGTTTTAGGCCTATAAGAGGGACTAGGGTCATAAACGTGATTTTAATAGGAAATTCACCATATTAGATAATTTTGAACATCACAGCTTGAATCACTTTAGTGTCAACGTCAAGCTCACCTTTAAAAAAAACGTATTTAACGTGCACTTTCTGAACCTACTGACTATATCAGCATACAACTTATAGACTAAACTAAATCTAGAACTGACACGACACCCAGCTCCCAGCCGTTAATTCATCACTCTGGAAAGGGAAACCCACATTTCGCCAATGATCAATTTTTCGGCCATGTCAGGAATCGAACCCGGTACTCTTAACCCAGAAGACAAATACGCTACCGACTGAGCTAAGGACCCCGTCTTATTTTAGGCCATGCCAGTATAGTGCGTGTAAATGTTCGTCTACTTAAGAATGTTATCACCTTTTGTAACTTAAGGCTAATTTTTTAAATTGAAAAATGACACCCGAAAATGGGAAGCGAAGCCGGAACTTTTGGCTCAGTAAGCTAAAGTTATTGGGTTCGATTACCGTGTCCAGATGTCATTTTTCAATTTAAAAAATATTATATTTAGATGCGGCTGTAACTGTAACTATCAAATATAATACATTAAGACTAATTTATTATATATTTATCAATAAATTTATTTTTAAATACATATATTAGTGTTTGAATTTTCCAAGGCGTCAATCTATCCTCTTGGTATGGACTGGACTGCCGATGACGGGGAGAGTGGGGTTCTAATCCCCATCAGGTGAAATTTGGATTATTTTCCCTAAACAGTTTTCCACCATCCATACACTCAAATATTAGTACACTTTCTCTAAATTCAACCCTCCTCACCCCATTAAACTTTAAAATAAAAGTATGATTTTCTGAAGTAGCTAGATATATTTTAAAACATTTATGTTATTTATTATCGCCGTTAATTAATAAGTAAATCATATATAGCAAGGTTTTGGTAGGAAGGACCGTAACGGACAGCTACAAATGTTACTAAAAATATGTTTACGTCACTCACTTTTGAGATAGTTTCAATACCTATAAAATAGCACTAATAATACAATATAGTGCTACCAAATGTTTACTCCAAAAAATGTGTTTGGGTTTTCTAAAAAAAAAACACCTTTATACCATAATCCCACCATAGTTTACATCCCTTTAGCAATTATTTGACACTTTTAATAATGCTTTTGTAAAAATAAAAATACAAATTTAAAAAAATATGAATTGGAAACAGTCCTACGCGTAATTTTAAATCCAAGTTTGAGCAATGCGATACAAAAGGAAGAAGCAAGTGCTTCTAAGTTTCTCAACCGCTTGTTACACAACGAAAAGCCAACAGTATTTCAAGTGTTTGAGGCCGGGAGTTCTTCAGCCCGAGGCAAGTGCGATTATTGTTTGCGTAAAATCCGGCACTAGCAGATCTTGATGACCTTAACCGTCATAAGAGTGAGATATCGTTCCACTGAACCAGTTTTATTCATGGTTTAACGACGTTACCTACTTGGGAGATCTTGAAGCAATTTTGCGAAGCGGGCTGCATATTAACTTGACGCACTTATGCAGATTATGACGTTACGTTGATGATGAAGATGATGACCCGTGTATGCCCCGCGGTTGGGCAGAAATTATGGCGTTAGCGTGATTGTGCCTAACATTTGAAGAGCCTATTCGTCTATCTTGGGGTGCTGATTACTGGTTATTGTGCTGCGCAGCTAGCACACGGCTGGATGATAATTGTGATTATGTTCTACCTCATACACTATAGAGTTTTGTAGGGAATTGGGTTCGGGGATGTCGAGTTCCTCCACGGAGATAATTAGTCCGTTAATGATGGTCGAGTTCCTCCACGACACCTCAAGGAAGGGATTTTAAGTTCTCCGAGTGACTTGGGGGACCGGGGTGTCGAGTTCTTCCACGGGGAGAATTAGTTTGATAATGATGGTCGAGTTCCTTCACGACACCTCAAGGACAGTAAATTAAAATAAATTAAATAAGAACGAAATTCGTTAACGTATGAAAGATTAGGTTAAGTTAGGTTGTGTAAGAATCATAAGTATATGTAGAAATTAAACAACTTCGTTATAAAATTAAATAAGAACTAAATTCGTTAATGTATGAAAGTTTAGGTTAAGTTAGGTTGAGTAAGAACCATAAGTATATGTAGAAATTAACTAACTATACTTATAATACAATCCTTGAGGTGTCGTGAAGGAACTCACCACCCCCTCCCCTTCTTTCCACCGCTAAAGTGAAGTATTTAGATCCTCTGCCCCCCAACCTACCAAGTGGTGGAACTCGACCATAGAATTAAGTGACCTTTATCGAAAAGGGGATTTAATCAGCTTTCGTTGAGGAACTCGAACAAGCCCATTTGTCTAATAAGTTCCCAAGGTGGTTGAGTTCAACACAAGTGCACTATTTATTAAGTTGAAATCAAACTTTTACCATTGAAAATGTTACATTGCATTGGGACAGATTTTACTCGTACAACCAACTGACGCGGAGAGCCAGAGCAACGCGGAAGCTGCTCCAGCCCCTTATATATGGCCTACCCCTTGCTTCTTGGACCCCTTGTCCTTAATGTTAAAACCAACCAATAAGAGAGCTCTTGTCAGTATGAGGATGTGAGGGCTAGTTTGTGGTTGGTTGTCCCAATACTGTTTGACCTAAAAGGTGGCAAATTCATCACTACACTTTTAAATGGAACTGAAGAAGTCTTTAAACAAAGAAAAGTTTAACACTTGATATACTTGAATTTACTTCTGAAAATGCCTTATGGGCTTGAAACTCAGTAAAATAAATAATAATTAGTTAAAGTAATATTAATAATGAAGATACAACTTGAATTTAGAATCTTGTACTGAAAATAAAATCGTTCAAATTTGTCTAGTCATCCATAGATGAAGTATTAAAAGGAAAATTTACATACTTTTCTTTAAAGAAAAATACACTTCATCCATGACTTTGAGATAAATAAGAGGGTACCAAAACAGTATCATTACAAGCTTAAGCACTATCGTACTTACACACCAGTGTATAAAATATGAAAAGAGGGAAGGAAATGAGCATTTCACCCTTCGGGGCCTCTTTTTTATCTAATGATAACACTTCCCCTCTTCTTCTGACGAATTTACACAGTTTACTGAAAACATTTTCTTGCTTTTCAAAATCAATTTGATCTTTTTTCCTATTCTAGATAGACATATGCTACCAAGGACTTTTTTAATTTACACCCTGGCAGGAAGATCCTTAGAGGCAATTTTTGGGACCAAGCCAAATAGCCTAAGTTGTTGATGATTTATAAAAAAAAATATGTTTACCATAAAGACTACTTTAAGTTAAAAAATAATAGTTTTGTGACACCGTATAATTATTTTTAAAATTATTTAAGAATATATGGTTTTTGTTTCAAAGATTTATCTCTAAAACTCGCTGAATAAAACGTATGTTCATTAACATTGTAAACCCTAATTGAGCTGCCGTGACGTCACAGGTATATTCCGTTCATGATAGGTTTTTACCTGGATGACAGTTCGAAAATCATATGTTTAGGTTTTGGGTTACCAACACTTGTAAAAGATCACAGTTTTGTTATAAATATAAAGATCGTTAATTACCTGTTATATATTACATTTAAAATAACGTAAACTTAAGTTTTCTCATACTATTTTATTTTTTTAAATAATTTATTTTTATCCAAAACTCGAAACAATATTTTAAACATAATTAAAAGTACTTATTTTTCGTTTTGGAACGTTACTGATGTTGTGTAATATAGTATTTACTTGGAAAAGAGAAAATTCTTTGTCAATTTTTTTACATACAATGAATGATTTTATGATTATTTTATCGTATTTTGAAATATTTAACTGAATAAAATATTTTCATCAACTGCGTGGGTGCATCATTGTAAAAAAAACTTGTTTACCGTCATGTTCAATCATATGATTTAAATTCGTCAGTCGCAATTTTGAAGCTATGTTCGTTAGAAGTTTTTGTGAAAGGGGTGGGAATATATTTTTTAAGTGGAATAAAACGATAAATAAACTTTGTGTCCGACCTCAAATAAATATATAAATAATATTGGCCTGAATTACTGTGGTTAACTATCACATTGATATATTACCATCTGTAATAATATATAATATCAAAGTGATAGATGTCAGCTGTTGGCGTAGTGATGTACTAAGAATTACTTCTAGTAACATTTTGAGCTGTCATCCAAGTAAACTTGGGTCATGAATGAATTATAGGTAACGTCCTTAAGGAGAATGCAGTCATTTCGCAACGCTTTACTTCCGCGGCGTTGTGGTCATGTGCTTGGGTGGTTCATACTCCCAACACGGGTAGTCCTAGTAATTATAATCAATGTATTTATTCCCACCTCGTCTCACCACACTTTCGGGCTGTATGCATAATATTATAATCACGCCAATGTGGTAAGTAGGAGAAAGGCAATATTTAGAGAAAACTTATCCTCATTTGCGTTGAAGAAGATCAGTAAACCATCTAGGAAAACCAGCCCTCAAATATATCCAGCTGGGATTCTAACTTCGAGCTCCCCATCAGCGGAAAACAAGACAAAATGATATAAATGATAACTCAATCAAATAGAATAGACTAAATTAATTAGAAAAAATATTATTATTATTATTATTATTATTATATGTAATGGTAGGGTGATTGTGAGATGAAATGGAGGACCTACAGTTTAACGTGGGATCCGAACCACGGTGGAGGCCTGGCAATTCCCCACATTCACAAGATGTCTTGTCAGAGGTGAAGGAAGGGTTAACTAATCTTCCTAATGACTAACCGAATTAAGGTACGTTACCAAACCATAACACCTAACTAAAGTTTCATACTCATCTTACTATAATTTGGTAGTCGTATCCTTTATAGCGTATAATCTTGTCACGACATTTACACATATTTCGTCTGTTTTAAGAAATTTTCTTTCCGTCTTAATTATCTCTATTTACTTGTGCGTGTCATAATAACGATTCGCACCCTGGAGAAAAATCACCTAAGTCAATTTTTTTGGTTGTTCAAATCAGAGGGTTTGAAGTAAAGCCCAGCGTAAATTCACAAGCTTAGTGATTTTTTTGTTGTTGTAATTCTACATCTAAAAATATTTTTTAGGAGATTTCAGCAATTTTTATGATATCAGAAAGCCTGTTTTAATAGCCTCCACACAGTCACCAAATAACGTAAACTGTACATCGATCACAGCTTTGCTATTGAAAATTTGTAAACTTGTAACAAATTTGTAGTCCTCAAAGTAAACGATTTTTTTTAAGAGTAAAAATAAGATAAAATCGGTTTGGTAGAACTCAAGATATAACTGCTGTCGGAAAAAAATTGTCTTATGAAATTGCAGCTACCCTTTTGGATAGTTTTGAAATTTAAAACTTTCAGACAAATAATCGGTGTGTAATCTTTTAGTTCTATTTTTTTATATACAGTATATCTTTGTGTAGAACTTATTAAATAACCGTCGAAAGTAATCGCTTCACATATTAGTGGTCCAACTGTCCGCCCGCGGGACAAATGGCATCCACACTCCCTGAAAATCTGTCCCTCACAGTAGGCTTGAGGAAAATTAAGGGAATCTCTAGGTCGTAGATGTGAAATAGCTAATAATCCTGATAAAAATAATTATTTTAAAATGTCATGATTGATTGTATTTTACTATGCATTTATTTAAATAATAAAAATATTTGTAAACATATAGATATTAATAATGCTAAGTTGTTTTGCGAAAATCTGTGTGTGTGTGTGTGTGTGTGTGTGTGTGCGCGTATTTCTTGGTATATTTTTGGGAGATTAATAAACCTTTGTTTTTAGCAGTAAAATATAAAAGATTCCACCAACCTAAAATTCAATTTATATATTTAAGAGTTGAAAATATTGTTTTTAAGTGTTCGTTATATGATTATTTTAATTTGATGGAATAACTAAATATATCTTCGGTCCATGATGCAAAGTGATGGTCAGATTTAGCCCTTGGGATGAAAAACGCTGGACCACTCTGATAGTTTGTTAGTAAAATAGCACCTCTATGACTATATTTTCACCCGCATCGGTGGTCGTATGTCTAAACACGTCTTTCTCATGTTAGCCGGTCGGGTATTCTTTAACAGTTTAGGGTGACCTGGCGGTCTAGGGGTAAGGTGTTAGACTTCTGTGCTGGCGGCCGGGGTTTAATCCTCGGTCCTGGCACAGATTTATCTGATTACCAAACCCTTCCTTCACCTCTGACAAGACATCTTGTGAGTGTGTGGAATGCCAGGCCTCCACCGTGGTTCGGATTCCAGGTTAAACTGTAGGTCCTCCATTTCATCTCACAATCACCCTACCATTACACATTAGCGTAAGTGCGTATAACCCGAACGGGTAGTAAGACGCGGTGCTAATAATAATAATAATTT
>CABFOV010000149.1:128200-151376 GCA_902141375.1 Timema poppense
TTATTATTATTATTATTATTATTAGCACCGCGTCTTACTACCCGTTCGGGTTATACGCACTTACGCTAATGTGTAATGGTAGGGTGATTGTGAGATGAAATGAAGGACCTACAGTTTAACGTGGAATCCGAACCACGGTGGAGGCCTGGCATTCCTCACATTCACAAGATGTCTTGTCAGAGGTGGAGGAAGGGTTTGGTAATCAGATAAATATTTGCCGGGACCGAGGATCGAACCCCGGACACCAGCATATAAGTCTGACACCTTACCCCTAGACCGCCAGGTCACCCTACAGAGGATACACAGGGACATTTTTATACACCCTATGGCACCCCTCTCCCCCCAAAAAATAAACCTCTTCAATATGTTAAACAGTGACGGAAAACTTGTAATAAATATTCCGTGTCAATGACCGAATGAATTTCCTTCAGGCGATGAAATCTTGTTAAGAGCGCTCGTATTATCATACACGTCACAAACAAGAGACTGCATCATTCACAAAAGGCAAGAAGATAAAAAAAACTTTAGGACGCAAATCAGGGGTATTCTTCTTAAAAGATAAACTTCGGGTTTGTATTCATGCATAACGCGTAATAATAACGGATAGTGCATAATTCATTATAATAAAAACAACCACACAATCGTTTATAGCGAAATGTAGTGATTAAAGAGTTACTCAAATCGATTAGTTTTTTTTATTTAAATAGAAGTTGGTCTAACCTCTTTGCTCTAATACAGGGGCGGGCAATCTTGTTGTGCTCCGATTGACTTATAAACTTATCTAAAAGTCCCGCGATCACCCATAGTTTCTCCACTCTACTTTGGACTTATTTTCTTTTGTCAAAACAACTCATATTTTATTCCTTGAATTCTACCCTTACTCAAATACTTTTGTCACCAACTTTTTAGAAAAAAAAAATATTATGAATAGAATTTACCTTTTTTTTACTAAACTAAATACATTTACCAATATTACCGATTAGGAACAATAAAGGTAATTTTTGTCACACAGGATGTTGAAAAAAAAAGGTACTTAAAAAGATCTTCTCTTATTAAGTTAACAGCTCGAAAGTGGGTTTGATGGGATTTTTATCTATCCAGGTGCTAAACATGTACTCAGCTCTTTGGCTGGTTAGTTTTGCCTGCACCATCTGGTTAGAAATCACATGTACTAGGGCAGCTCAGAAAGTGTGGTGGTTCCCCGTTGCCTTCCACACTGAATTTTTACAGTTAAGCGAGAAAGGGGCTACCCATTTCCCGGGATTGGTATTTAAAAACTATGTTAATCTGTTAAGAAAGAGAAAGGTTGAATTTAGAGGAGGCATACCCAAATTTGCTTGATGGGAGAGTGTATATACTTAGAACAAAAAATGCTCAGTACATACAACCGGAATATGAACCCGGATTTCTCAATCATCGTCAGCTCAGTCTATTTCGAGAGTGACAAATTAAACCATTCGACCACCGAAATGGGTTGGTCGCTTATTAGCAGTCATCACGGAAAGAGGCATTTCCCCTTCATCTCCTTGCCACACGACCAGTTTTTTCTAAAAAAATAAATTTAAAAAATCCCATTTTTTCGCCTTCCTCTTAGCCACCTCTGACCACCCACTCTATTCTCGACAAGGCCCACTTTACTGCACTTTTTGAGACGTTTTATAGCCCACATTATAATTTATCCAGAGCACAGGTCGGATTCCTCAAGACCGGATTCTTTACCAGCACGCATCACTGGAGGTGCCTTAAGAGTTGCACCGGCCTTCTCAAGTAGGATTCTGGTAGAGACAAACTTTATGAAACGAGATTTTAAAAAATTGCGAAAAACATTGGTAACCTTTTCACAATATTATTATTGTTATTTTTTAGATATTGATAATAAAATTATATCAAAAGTGACAACTGCAGATAGCATGACTCTTCTCTTTAGAATAAATACTCCCCCCTCCTTCCTATGGTCACGTGGTCTAAGGCGTCAATATCACAGTAAACTGGCTTCCCGGTGAGGGGGAGGCCGAGATTCGAATCTCGGCTGAGGTGTTTTAAACATATGAGCTATCACTTTAACTTTTCCGCCCTAACTATACGCTAATATGGCAACACTTACGCTAAGCAAACATCAGTCTTCCTCAATACCATCATCGATGTGTGCGAGAGTATAGCGTGTCCACCTAATCATGGTTTTTCGGTGATGGGGTGGTCTAGGCTCGAATCCTAGCCGGATATACTGAGGGTGGTTTTTAATAAAGGTATTTTAATTCTTCCTCTACGTAAATGTGGGTACATTTTCTCTAGACTCTACCTTCCTCCTTCTTACCCTATTAGTGTATTTGAATAGGCAGGATGAATAGTAAAGTCCGTATCACACGACACTAGCTCGTACTTGAAATCCAGTGTGCTAGCTAGCACGTCATCATCTAGCGTCGTGGGAGTCAGAAAAAGTATACTGGTTCTGCCTCTTGGTACTGGCTACCATACTAGTTGTAAGAATAGAACACGCGCTATTTTCGTACTAGTTCCGACACTAGTCTGTGTAATTCAACCAATCAATGCGCGCTGAGACTGTTTTGTAGAGGAATGGTATAAATGACGCCAACATGGTCATCGGATGTGATTTTTTTTTTGGCAGAAAATTATTCTAAACATCCTTGTTTATATAATACCAAATTGCCACAGCATGAAAATATATTTAATATATATAAATTTAATTTAAATATGTCATCTAAAAACGACAAACTGTGTTCCAGACCCAATTTTAATCTAAATAAACTTGATAGCATGCCAACCTTGGGTGGGTTTTTTCTTTTAGAACATAAAGTGTGCGTAGGCCTAAAAAAGAACATTTGTGTATCAAGGATACTGTACTTGGACACCCATTGGCTTAGGGGCCTCTGACCACATTGTAAATAAATGAATACAAATTTAGGGAGATACTAAACTTTTGCGTCACCCCGAATGTAACTTACCTAACCTCCGAATGTATCATTTTTTAGCATCACCCGACCATTATCTCGTCTTTCCAGCCAGTCCCATGTCCACATTCTTTTCCTACACTCCCTCTCACAATTTCCAATATCATTATTAATAATTAATGCAGCTGCTCCACCCGAAATTAATCTCTGACGTTCCATAAATATTTGCACTAGAACCTAGTACCAAACTGGCAACGTGTGAATATTCTAGTCCCGTTTCCATTGTACTAGCTAGTATACAGGTATCTAGGCACTAGCTAGCACACTTGATTTCTAGTACAAGCAAGTGTCATGTGATACGGGCTTAAGACGTGGTGTAAAAACAAAAACAAGACTTTCTTCCTTCATCCATTCCTATCAAGAGACGTTAATTTTAACCTCGCTCGCCGAATGATCTGAGACAAGGGTCGACCAACTCATTGAGTTTGGGTAACATTTTCAAAATGTATTTAAAAACTAACAAAAGTACCTGGCGTTGCCCGTTGTAACAACCCAGTAGATTTCGTGGTTACCCGTGGCAACGCTTTACTTTGCTTCAACCAGAGAGAAAAAAAATTTACTCGTTTTTATTTCTTCCGGCCGAGTTTTTAATTGCTTTAAAAAAAACATTAAAATCGAAATTTTAAAATTCCAGCTTTGAGGTGGACATGTTCATGCACAAGGGATACTAATTAATTTTAAATTTCAGACATTTGCGTCCGGTAGATATCGCGCAACGCTTGTAACAGACACAAACTCTTTCTTTTATTTATATGATGTACTGTATCGCGTATTTGAGATTATAGTAACTTGTACAGTACATCAGCTTTGCCATCAAAGTTTTGTTCAATCCGGTGGTGGTAATCTTTGTGTTTGGAATCGTAATTGTCAGTAAATTTCTTATTAAAACGAACTATTTAATGCTAAAAAAATGATAAGGATAATTAATTTTCAAACAAAATAGCTTGGTGTGTCCCCAATGTGTTTAGTGCTTGTGAAGTAGACTTTTCACACCCATTCGAATGTTGTTATCAAGATTTTACCCTCCAGGCCTAAGTCCTTAAGTTTTAAAAAAAAATCCCCTTTAGTTGAAAATGATGACTCAGACTGGTAGATCAGAGTAACGCCTTCACTAGGAGCTGTAACACGAACCAGAACTGGATACTCTACCTTCAAGACAAGAGGCCATACATATCCTAAGCTTGAGGCGACATTCAACGATAAGTTACTTTGGAAAGCGCAAAATTAAGTTATTGTACGAGTTGCAGGTGACTCGCGATAAAATGTTTCGTGATCCCTGATCTAAGGCATCAATCCTGTTGTTTAATAGGCTCACGTCTTACTACCCATTTGGGTTTTACGCATATGTAAAAATTACGCTAAGGGGCTAGAAGTGAGTAGGGTTGAATTTAGAGGAAGTGTACCCGTATTTGCGTGGATAGAGAGAGAGTGGGAAATCATTTAGGTAAAACCACCCTCAGTACACCAGTCCGGATTCGAATCACGATCTCCCCGTCATCGGCAGTCTAGTGTTAGAGTAGCACCTTAGACCATGTGGCAACCGAAGTGAGCTAGGCGTCACTCTCGCAATATACTGGACTACTGGTGATGGGAATATCAAGGTTCGAATCCCAGTTGGATACACCGAGGGTGGTTTTATTTTTCTAAGTGGTTTTCCACTCTTCCTATACGGAAATGCTGGTATACTACCTCTAAATAAAACCTTTATAATTCTTAAACCATTAGCGTAATTAGTACATAACCATACAACCCAAGTGGGTAGTAAGACCTGGTGCCAAAAAAATAAAAAAATGACCTCTTTGGTTGTCTTTATAAAAATGAACGAACCCTGACAGTGACCCTGAGTTTAACGCCAGTGAAAGAAATTAAGCCATGTGGGTCGCTTGTCCTTCACTAGGTAGGGTCAGAGGTTCGAGTCGACAGATGTGCTGCAACTGGAGAAACACACACACACACACAAACACACTGTGTTACTTAGTAGCATGTTGTTAGAGGAGGTTTCTTCGCGCGAGTGTTCACTCGAGGTCGAAGGTTAAGAGGGTGAGACTTTGATTCAACTTCTTGTCGAACAACAAAAATATGTGAAATGTAGAAACTTTCGTGTGAACGTAGCAGACGACAAAGTTACAGTCTTGTTGGTAAGTTTATTACCGGCTTTTTTCACGGGCTTTATTAATTATTATTATTAGCACCGAGTCTTACTACCCGTTCGTGTTATACGCACTTACGCTAATGTGTAATGGTAGGGTGATTGTGAGATGAAATGGAGGACCTACAGTTTAACGTGGAATCCGAACCACGGTGGAGGCCTGGCATTCCCCACATTCACAAGATGTCTTGTCAGAGGTGAAGGAAGGGTTTGGTAATCAGATAAATCTGTGCCGGGACCGAGGATTGAACCCCGGCCGCCAGCACAGAAGTCTGACACCTTACCCCTAGACCGCCAGGTCACCGGCTTTATTAACAATGTAAACCGGTGGCGCACGCAGATATTTACTTTGGGGGCGAGGGGAAAATAATCGAAACTAATATTTGATTATGGCGCAGAACCTATTGGTTTTATAAAAATACATTTCAGTTAAAAGATTTTAATTTTTAATAGTACTATAATTTTATAATGAAAAGTTAATGCGTATGTCAAATATTTGCGGAGATATGATAAAAATTTGATATTTTCCGCCAATTTAAATATCCTTTAAAATCGTTTTAATGGAAAATGAGAATCTCCATTCTGTTTGAATACACAATTTAATCAAAATTATGATCGATTTGTTTCTCTCCTTCAGTTAATTTTTCTTAATTTTAGAGTTTGATATATAAATCCAAAAACCCTTCGGGGAGAACCTTATGAAAACCTTAAATAGCAAGTTTTAGCTCTATAGATAAAATGGTTTCGTCTCTAGTTGGAGAAACAGACACACAAGCGTTGCCTACCTATGACGTCACTGAAAGTCAAGATAGGATTTCCTTTGTTAATATATTTACGTTATATTCGTCGTGTTTTTATGATCTAACATTGAAACAAAAACTATTAATTATTAAATAATTCTAACTTTTACAATGCCACAAAATTAATTTTTTAGTCTTGAATCATTTTTTTTTTGTAAACTTTTTTTAAAATCGTCCACAACTCAGGCTCTTTGATTTATTAATGAAAATGCTCTGTAGAAATATTACTAACAGGATGTAGATTAAAAAGATCCGTCGAAGTAAATATTTATCCTGAATAGGAAACAAGAAAAATATAATTTTGAAATTCAAGTAAATGTTGTCCAGGTGCAAATAGTAGAGTGAGTGTGTGTACTCGTCAGTGGAAAAGGGGAAGTGTTACCAGCAGATTAACTAGAGGCCTCACAAGATAAGCTCATTTATCTTGCCTCTCTTTTTATTACGTACGTTAGCGTCTACAGTAGCCCCATGGCTTCTTTGGTGCTGACTGACCGCTCACAGCTGACTTCTGACAGTCAACATTTAGGTATATACCTAAATGTTTGACCATCAGAAGTGACAGCTGCTAAACACATGTTTTAGCGTATCATATGATTTGGTGTAGGGATACATAATTTTGTCTGTTAACTTTTCAAAGCTTTTAGCTGTCAGTTGTGAGCTATCAGTCAGCACCAAAGAAGCCATGGGGCTACTGTAAGTGGGATAAGGTCTAGACTGCTTTAGGTGCGTCAAGCTACGATGCAACCCGCTTCACAATAGATCTTCGAATAATTCATCAAGTAGGTAATGTCATTAATCTATAGTTTTGAAATTGATCAAACACCATCGATGTGTTTGGTCCGGCTTCAAGGTGGTCCACGAGGACGCATCCTCTTTACAGGAGCGAGGAGATGTTGAGAGGTTGAAGTAGGTCAGCCAGTGAGGTCGGCCTACTTCACACCTGTACCTCTCTATCTCTCGTCAGACACGTCAAATTCAGGTCTGGGAGGTTCCTGTCCTTGTCAAGCGGGTTACTTCAAGCGTCACTTCGTTTATACTTTCTCCAGCTGTATCAGGTGCAAGTCTTCCTTTCTATCCCTCGCCTCCCTCCCAACCGGTTCTAAAAACCCCTACTCCTTTCAACACCTTTCCTTCCCATTCAAGTGCCCAGCCTTACTTAGCGTCTTTAGGGAAATAGCATCTTGACCACAGGCTTCGTTAGCGTGGGAGAGAAGGGGGTCACGTCCCCTCACTTCCCAATAATATGCTCAATGGGACACTCTAAGTAGGCCTACCATAAAATAAACAATGAATTGTTTTATTCAAAAACTTGAAAATCCACGTTTAGAGCAATGCCACCCAGGAATTTAAATATGGGCTATAGCCCATGGCCTGAAAATTTGTGGGGTGGGAAATTTCGGGCATCAAATGGCAAATTGCACGCGCAAAAAAACAACAACAAAACAAGAAGTTTGTCAGTTACACAGCGTTAGAGTTACTCTAACCGTGATATCCTAATCAATATTTAGAGATAGAAAAAAAATGGCAATAGAATTACAAACTGACACTTATTTACTACGGGTTATTGACTATCCTGAAAACCAACATAGGTTATTATTTATTTTTCAAAACCAGTGTCTCAATTTTGTTGTATTTATGAAAAGTTTAGAAAATTCTCCAAGCATTATTCGACAAGTGTCAAATGATTTGCCATAAAGATCTGCATGAAGTATATCCTTACGTTGAAGTTGCACTTAGGACCTTCTTACACATACCTGCAGCAAACCGTTCAGTAGAGGGATCTTTGTCAGTGATGCGATGTGTCAAAAATTATCTCAGGTCCAAGATTTCTCACCTTCATCTCAAATGTTCGGCAGTCCTTTCAATATAATCAGATATTACTATAACTATAAATCATGATAATATGATTGACTATTTTGTGAACAAGCATCGGTGGGCATGCGGACTAAATGACAGGCTCGTCTAGTTTAGTTTCCCAGTGATGGGAAGGTCAGGTTCTCATAGTATGAGGAGACGCATAAACCTCGGATGGATATACCACACCCCGCAAGCTCCTATCATCAGCTGTGTATCACGTCTTTTCTCTATTTATTTTTGTTCCGTTCTAGTCGGAAAAAGGGTATTAAATAGGTACCCTCATATTTACAAATTATTATTCTATCACATTACGTCGTTGAAGGAGGAACTTCTCTCCACGAAGGGACCGGTGGCCATGGAGTTTAGGGCGTGGTTCTCACCACCGCACCACTGAGGAAAACCTCTCTTCACGAAGGAACCGGTGGCCATGGAGTATTGGGCGTGTTGCTCACCGCCGTGCCTCTGAGGAAAACCTCTCTTCACAAAGGGACCGGTGGCCATGCAGTATTGGGTGTGGTACGCACCGCAGTGCCTCTGAGGAAAACCTCTCTTCACGAAAGGACCGGTGGCCATGATGTGTTGGACGTGGTTCTCACCGCCGTGACACCAAGGAATATCCTTCTCCGATTTCTTAAGTATTGAGGCGACGTCCATTAAACTTATTGTTTAGTTAAAAGTTTAGAATTTTTTTATTTAATAAGTCAATCTGACTTATTGTTTATTTCAGACTTAGTATAGTCGAGGCGGCTATTAAGATTGTTTTGACTTCTTGTTTGTCAGAATGACTAGATTTTGCTGTTGTATTATTACAACTCTGTTGATGTTGTCACAGTAACTCTAGTGTTGCTCAAGGTCCTCAGACTTGTTATATTGGTCCAAGCGGCCGTTTTTTTCCTATAGCCATATGATATAGCTTCGATATAGGAGCCTTGAGCTCCTGATGTAATGAGGACTTAGTCCAAATGGTTGCTATTCTCAGTGAGCACGATATTTCTCTTTTGAGTCCTTAAAATTACACACTTGTTTTTATGGCTACAACCAAGTTGTCTATTCTTTTTTTTAAGTACCCACTAGGGTTAGTGTTCAATGTATTGAATTATTCTTGTTGCTACGCTTCGCATGTGGTATTAGCTTGGGTGCGTAAAGCACGGAACTCCGCTTGTTTCTATAAGGGGGCCGCACAGATAATACAGTTTTTCTCTTTGCCCGTGTTTGGCACCTATTGGCTGAGTATTTGTCTTGTATGAATTATATTAGTATTGTACCCCAGGGCGTGGGTCACTAAATACATGTACTATTGAATGCTCTGGGAGTACCATTAGGGAAAGGACTGGCCATAGTACTATTGTGTGTAGACACCTGTATGTTAGCCATCTACCATTGTAATCAAATAACCTTTCTATTGCAATTCATTATACTATGCCTCTTAAATAATTTTCTTTTGTCCCAATCAAGCAAGCTAGTTTAAATTATAAATGTGCTAACAATACTATATGTATATAATTTCCAGTTAACGTTTGTTTATAATAATCGAACTGTTTTTCTTTTAGAATCAACTGACTGTAGCGTGGCGTCAGTCCAGCTATTTTGTAATTGAACATTACGCTTCAAGGCGCTGCATTTAAGCTTACCTGTGTCGCTTGGTCCTACAGTAACACAAACGATTTTATAATAAATCAGTTTTTCACCTTTCTGAAATATAATCTGGTACCTTAAAATAAGAATTCGCACCACTGAACAATATAAAGGGTCAAACTGTTTGTATCATAAAAACATCAGGAACACCAACTCACGTAGTACATAAGCACCGTAAAGTCAACACAGCACGAAAGAAAGAAGTAATGACGCTACTTTGTGGTTAGGTCAATGCCGAAACACAAAATTGCTTTGGGTTACTTGTGATTTATCTCGATCATTTGTTCCCTTCATGTTTGCTTGGGTGGCCAAGCTAAATTAGTGGGGCATTGGGTTTTTACCATCACTGAAGACGGCTGTCAACCTTGTTTCCTGAAACAATATTTGCGTGTAGGTAGCTGTTTACAAACTCAGCCATTGAAACTAACATTAGATACAAAGATTAACTCCGTTTATTTAATTATATAATGTACACTTTATAACATACGTGTTTGCGACTTATAAACTAGTTTAATCTGGAATATAGCACCCATTCACACGCTCTAGTACCCGAGCCTCCTTGTCACCAAGCTGTCAAGAAGTAATAAACAACTATTTTACCTAAAGCTGACAACATTGAGACCATATGTAAAAATCCACAGGATCTTGCATACTAATACTTGAAATTAGATAAATAACTTTTACAGCAGTAATAAAATGGGTTCCAGAAATTATAATGTCTGGGCATGATGGAGAATAAATACACGCGCCAATATTGAACACACACATACACCAATTTAAGACAAATTAAACCACTTATTATATTATATTATAATAGACGCACCCACACACACGTGTTTTTGACAAATTTACACACCTAAATTGGACCATACCCATATGTTGGACAAACCCATACACAAATATTGAACAAAACCATACACCAACATTAGACCCACTTATACACAAGTATTGAACAAATCGATACACAAATCTCATCTTTTAAAGTTGCATCTAGAAATGAACCAGAGCTTCTAGATTTGTAGTTTATCTTTTTTTTTATTACTATCACTGGCATGGACAATGATGTTATATTTATTTACAAATTATCTTTCCCCATTGTAAAGTATTGTATATTTCAACCACTTACACAACTCTTTTATAGTGTATCTATTCAGTGACGTAACAAATTAAGGGTTCGGCCAGACTGACAAGCGTGCGAGCAAGCGAGCGCTTGATTAGCAGATAGCTCTCGATAGTTGTTGATCAGGAGGCAAAGGTTCGAATCTTGGCTCAGTGAACTGACGGTGGTTATTGACCAGTGATTTATTGTTGTGACTTTCCCATCCTATGTCTGAGCTAATGGTGATTCTTATTTGTAAAGGGCTACTTTGATTATAATATTGAAGTATTTTAACATATTATTATTATTATTATTATTAGCACCGCGTCTTACTACCCGTTCGGGTTATACGCACTTACGATAATGTGTATTGGTAGGGTGATTGTGAGATGAAATGAAGGACCTACAGTTTAACGTGGAATCCGAACCACGGTGGAGACCTGGCATTCCTCACATTCACAAGATGTCTTGTCAAAGGTGAAGGAAGGGTTTGGTAATCAGATAAATTTGTGCCGGGACCGAGGAACGAACCCCGGCCGCCAGTACAGAAGTCTGACACCTTACCTCTAGACCACCAGGTCTCCCTTTAACATATCAGTTTTATATATATCTGTTAGTAGCAAGTGTGCTAAACTTATCGATAATAATAAAAATGTCAAAATGATAAGTTTTTATATCATTCAATGAACCTACATACAATAATATTGCCTAGCGCCTGTAATTTAGACTGTACCGGGTCGACGCGCGCCCTTGAAAAATATAACCATTTCTATCTTTCAAGCGCGCACGCTCCAGTCTGGCCACCTATCTTACAACCAATGTGTTCTATTTTATTCTTTAGTCGCTCGCTTCAGTATGGCCACCTCTCATTATAACCAATGTGTTCTATTTTATATTTTAGCCGAGCGCGCTCCAGTCTGACCACCTCTCATTACAACCAATGTGTTCTATTTTATTATTTAGTCGCTCGCTCCAGTCTGGCAACCTCTCATTATAACCAATGTGTTCTATTATATTATTTAGTCGCTCGCTCCAGTCTGGCAACCTCTCATTACAACCAATGTGTTCTATTATATTATTTAGTCGCTCGCTCCAGTCTGGCAACCTCTCATTACAACCAATGTGTTCTATTATATTATTTAGTCACTCGCTCCAGTCTGGCAACCTCTCATTACAACCAATGTGTTCTATTTTATTATTTAGTCGCTCACTCGCCCAGTCTGGCCGTCCCCTAAGCTTGGGACCCACGTCAAGATTAATTTTCGGCCTTTTCCAAGTCATCTAACATCTTAATAAATTATGTTATAAGAAACAATTAATATTCCAAAATAATTACTAATTTAGTAATCACACCTTATATTGACTGCATTAGCCTCGATTTTGTGTCGGGAACGTCATCAGTCAGTCATCTTGACTGCATAAAGATAAAAAAAAATCTGTGCTTTTTAAAATCTAATTAAATAATTGAAATAATCAATTATATTATTTATGATTTACAACACTTTATGATGAACATATTAAAATTTATAAATTGTCAATAATCAGTACATAAGTCATTTGAACAATTTTATTTCCAACAAATTTATAGTAATTTAAGACCCCCTTATACCATTGCCCCCTTTACCCCCGTATACACATTGCATCTATTCTCATTCAGCCTTATCGGATAAAGATAAAAGTTACTAGAAAATCATTACGTCTATTCATGTGTTCAGCTGTAACCATGACATTATTCATTAACAGTTCTAATTAAAACAGTTATGTGATTAAATGGAAAAATGTCTAGACTAATGCATGGTTCTCAGATAATAATTCATCTCTTCTTCTCTAAGAATACATCTCTATAAGCTATACTTTATTGCCCGGACACTTGAAGCACCTTTTAGAAAATACAAACTTTTTTGGGGGGAGAGGGGGGGTCAACATTTATAATACTTTACAAATTTGTTACTGTTAATTTATCAGCATTGATAATAGTTATCATTACTTGATGTATGAATACGTGAAACTAGATCTAGTAGTTTTTTCTAGTTGTCATATATGTCCATTCATAAGAAAATTAGAGTATAGTTAACAATTCGAATGCAAGAGGCAAAAAAAAAAAAAGTAGCACAGTAACAGATTAATTATTAATCACGTCAAAATAATTCCCAAGCTGACAAACCATTCATGAGGCGGTCATGGCATGTTTACGTAATTTTATTTTTTCTTGGAAAAATAAAGTTCGTGTAAAAAATTAAATTCACAATCTATTTTAATACATAAATTTTCTAAATTATACTTGAACTAATATAAAAATTAGGAAAAGTGTAGCATAGGATATAATTGTTCAAACGGAACTGTTTTTTTAGTGGTGATAATCTTGCAAAAATATTTTAATTTTAAATTCAAGATAAGGAAATCTTGCTCACAAATATATTTAGTTTCTATAAGCATAAATTTACTAAGTATTTAAATAAATATTCCTAATCTATCAAATAAAAATTTCTATATCAATACATTTTAAATCAATATTTATCATCTTCTATTGGTATTGGAAACTGTCCGTTAATCTCTAGTTTCAAAATATTAAATATAAATATCCTGTAGAGACTAGATAGAGGTCAGCCTAATATAGTAAAATAAAAAGTGCGTTTGCCTAAGAACGTTTCCTACTCGTCACGTAGCGGCAAGTCAAGATAGAATTGCCCATAGTAATGTAATTATGTTTTATTCGAAACGTTTCAAAGCTCCAAAATTAACACAAAAACAACACATTCTTAAATAAGTTTTAAAATCTGTCCTACATTGTCACAAAATTATATTCTACTCTTGAAGAAATTTCTTTTTTTCTTATAAACGTGTTATTTTTAAATCGTCTATAACTCCGGCTATTTGATTTATTCGCGAAAATGGCCTATAATAATAATAATAATAATAATAATTTAGCACCACGTCTTACTACCCGTTCGGGCTATACGCTTTAAGTACTAATTACCCAAATGGATTAGGAATTGGGAAGGTTGAATTAGAGGAAGTGAACCCGCATTTCCGTGGAGAGAAAGTGTAAACCCATTTAGGAAAAACCACCCCCAGTTCACCCGACCGAGATTCGAACCTCAATCTCCCCGTCCTCAGCAGTCGAGCTCAACACAGACAAGCGCGTTAGCCAACTACGCCACCGAGGCGGGTCAAAATGTCCTGTAGGAGTCTGCCAGGATGTATGAGTACATTTTAAAAAAAACGTGGTATCGTAATTATGTATATCTATAATAGGAAGCAAGGGGTGAATAATGAAATACAAGTCAATACTGTCCACGCGCAAATAGAAGAGTGATTGTCTATACTCGTCAGAGGAAGAGTGGAAGTGGTGTCAGCGGGTTAAAAAGAGGACTCACATGGGGAACAACCTATTTTATTTCCTGTATTTATATTTTATATGTTGGCGATATAAGTGTGATAGTGCTTAGAGTGCTTAGCGCATCGCAACCCACTTCACAATATAGCTTTGAATCCACCAAATATACAACATTTTCTCCTCTTGATGGATTGTTGATGTGTTGATTTACTCATTGAATTACCTTGTTGCAGGTAGTAATAATCATATCTAAGTGTCTTAAAATATAGTTTAAATAGGAACAAACCTGTTAAACTTCGTATTTTAAGAGTTTATATTAAAATTGTTATAATATTTGTGTAATTTTAATGTTAATGTTTCTTCCTTTTTTTTTACTCTATAAATGTGTGCCTAAACTATTCCTGTAAAAACTGGTATCGCATGAAAGTAAATTTACCCGATTTTGTTTAGTGCGAGTGTTATGTATGTATTCGGTATTAGCCTTTCCTCGTTCTTTAAACAACACACACTATACATAGCTATCGTTACTATCTCGTCTTAGACATAAATCAAATGGCGAGTAATCACTTAGCATTTTTATTCAAGTAGGTAGAACTTTAATTTAAGAATACTATACTTGTTATCAAGATTGACATTATTATAAAATGTAGTCTTCAAATTAAATTATTGATTTTGTCTAGCCATAAACAAATGAGTTACAAACATCGTTGCCTTTGGAGAAGTCTATGATAAATTATATAGTTATTATATATATCATACATTTAATTAAACAGGGAATATCTCTTTATTCTGAAAATTGAAAAATGGCACCTGGACACGGGAATCGAACCCGGGACCTTTGGCTTTGTACGCCATTGCTTTAACCACTGAGCTATCCAGGAATCGTCCCGTGCCCCAGGGTCATTCTTCAATCTCATTTTAAGGCAGAGTCTATGATGGACGTGCCCGTGTCCAGGTGTAATTTTTAAATTTTCAGAATATGATATCTTGATGGAGAATTCCTCAATAAAAAGCATAAATAATAACTTCGGCTATTTGATTCTTAAATATCTCTTAAGATAAACTTCTTATTGGCTACGTTAATCATAAGGTTATTTAAAGTGATGGATTTTTAACTGGACTATTTTACTATCAGAATAATGACGTTATTGAATAAACATTTACAGCCAACTCCTATTAGGTTAAGCAAACTTCTTAACAATAATGATATGCGGGTTACTTTTAAACTTAACTAAGGCGTATAGATATATATACTAAGGTAGGCCAACATAGTTGTATGCAGTTAGTGATTCATCATCATAATAATACTTCTTTGCGGCACAGTAAGACTATTTTACCCCTTCGATTTTCAAACAAAGCTATTTCAGAACAGGTTGGTCGATTTTTGAACTACATTGGCTGGGCAGTCATTATCCAAGTGGAGGTCTACTATTTAAAATGTGTAGCAATTCAGAGAACATAATGTATAGGTGAAATTTAAACTATTATACTTCATTCGCTTTGACAAAAAAATAGTATTTTATTTTACTATGTCGTTACAAATTAATATACTTCTACTGGTATAACTCACAGCACTACCAACATAGATATAGTCCCATTTGTATAGGAAAGACCTTATCAGGCAGAAAAGTTACTTGATCTACTTTCACTTATTCATACATCAGGTCATGTGATTTGCAGCTGTCGTTTCTTATAGCGCCATTTAAATACCAATAAAATAATACTAAAAATAAATTGAAATGTTATCAATGTTGACTGAAAATAAAAAGTTTTTATTTTTTAAAATTTCCCTCCTACCAAAATCTTATATTCTATTCGTAATGGTGAAACTCATTGCTGTGACGTACGTGGCTGACTCAACCGACCAGGATAATATGTGCAGTACTCGTGATAAGGGGAGATTAGACTAGTATGCTGCATCCCTTTACTCAATCTAGGTACCTCCTTCTACTCCTATAACCCTGATACAAATACCGAGGTGGCATACCTCTTGCGAACCCGTTTCAACAATGTGCGACTCCTCGGTGCTTCGCGCCTCGGGCTGAATAGCGGTAAGAGCCGACTGTAATTAACCCATTGTTGCAGTTGTCATTTCGCTTCGCAAATATCCCGGAAGATGACCCAGGGATTCTGACTGATGCGCACGCGCGCCTGATGGTGGTGTTAATTGGTCCTTTCGAGAAGTACCAAGGTGGTAATTATACTCATCAGGCGCGTGAGAATCTGTCACGAACATTACAATAATTGTTGTGTGTGTGACCGATACGTGCTTGGATACAAGGAAGGCCGCGATTAAGATACTTGTGGGGAAAAAAAATAAAGTTATCGCGAGTTCACAATCTAGCTCTAATGTTTTGTTTTATTTTGACTGGCGTCTTTCGTGAAACTGAACTGTATTCGTGGTGATTTTTAGGGAACTGATGGCAAAATGCAACTAATTAAAAACAACGGTTTGGATCAAATATTTCAAAATAAAACTATTAATTCAATAGTCTTTGATAGCCATAAAATATTCTACTTTCCTGTTGCAACCAAATAATAATATTCAAATGTAGCTTTTTCTAGCATTACACAAAAATTTTAGGTCCAATTTTAATAAGAAAAACCCCATATGACAAAAAAATTACTATATATGCTTTCACATATTCATACATCAAGTTAGGCAATGTGGTCTGTTATCAATGTTGGTCGCCTCAGTTGTCTTTGAGGTAAAATGTTATCCTCAGGACCCGATGTTCGTGGGTTCAAGACCGGCCGAGGTAAACGAATTTTTTCCTGAGCGATAAAAATCCGTAGCACAGCTTCCTTCGGAGGGGAAGTAAAGGTGCCGGTCCCATGTCGATTGTGGCTTGTAAAAGAACCCTGGAGGGTATGTTAAAATACCGTTCCAGGTAAAATCGGTAGGCTCTTTTACGCTCGCTCATAGAAATTCAGTGTGGATCTACCACACTTCCTGCACTCCCCTGGTACATGAGATTTCTACCAGATGGTGCAGGAAGCACTAACCAGCCGAAGGGGTGAGTGCATGTCATCACCGGCTGGAATTCCATCGAACCAACCTTCGGGTTGTTGACTTAAGAAGAAAATCTATTTTTCCTTATAAACGGCTCTCTTTATGAAAATTGGACTATATCTATCTAGTACATTGAAGAACCCAACGCAACCAAGATAGCCTGTGAGCGTGTGTCACATGTCAGTTCCTTGACCTTGTATCTGTGGGATTCCTTAAATGTGCGCGGACAGGTGGGATGTTTGACCTCTGAGAAGGAAAGTGTGTTTGTGTATGTGTGTTTGTGTGTGTGTGTGTGTGTGTGGTCGAAAGTGAGGTAATCCCACAGTGTTGTTCCCACACTGACACCCCCTCCTTGGTGTCCACCCTCGTCATAGGTGCGACTGACCTTGGACTCTACCTTGCACGAACATGGAAACACTTTCAGCTTCCGTCACAGCTAGGATAAACACACACATGTAACCTTCGTTTACTCTGAAAGGTACCTTGGGTGGTTTCACTATGATCATAGTGTATAACGTGAAGGTAAGACTTCTACCTTTCAGCAGTCTCACCTTTACGGATTAAACTGACCCTATCTTATAAGATCGTCTTAGTGGAACAATGAAAGATAAGCCCACCCCTTTATAGCGTTTTTTCAACCTGTGTGCCGCAAAGAGTCGTCAGGTGTGCCGCAGAATTTGGGAGAGGATTAAAAAGAAGCGGTAAACATTTAGGAGTAAAAATAAATATTTTTAAATCCATTGTTAATTTTTTTTAATAACACAATTATTAGTATTTCTAGCTATACAACTTTTAAAACACAATCTTAATACTCGTTATATTAATGGTAACATTCCTCCTTAAAAAACTGATGGTATGTCTTAACCACTTTAGCGCCTTGTTCAGTGTGACTTGGGTTGAAAAAAGTTGATTTAATTGTTGCACTTACAGGGTAAACAAAGGGTACATTTTTTCACATCGAGTCTCACCACTTGTTTGGGTAGCACGCATATATTATTTGTGTGAGTGTTCACCATGTTGTACTATCCTTTCAGGCTATTCATTTCAGAAAAAAATGTGCCAAAATTGTATTTCCTCGAGATAAGGATTAACCACCCTCAATAGATCCCACCTGGATTCAAACCCCGATCTTTCGGTCATCTGAAGGCCAGTCTAACATAAAAAGTTACGTCATTCGGATACTGAAGCAATTTCTCGTTAATCCAAGGTTTATGGGAACAATTAAGTGAAATGGTGTGCATTTATTGTAGTATTTAACGTTCACTTTCCAAACACATATTACTTATCAGCACACGACTAACAAACCAACCTTCAGCTCCAACGGCCAATCGTTTACTGATTGGATAGCTCGATAAACACGTTTACATAAAATGGTCAATATATTCGTTACGCTACGAGAAATCGAAACTAAGGTCTCAAACATTGGTGATATATGACTCTAATCATCTAGCCACTAAGGCTGGCGTTTATTTTGTTAAGGAATGGGATTTTTGAATCCCTGAATAACTCAAATCCTTAAGGATATTAAAGAATCTAAGATAACAGAAAATATTGGATCCAAGATTTTTGTAATTTATACATTTTTTAAATATACATAATTTAAAAAAATTATTGGAATTTGTTTCAGAATTCTAGCATTGATTATTGGTGATTAGTGACTATCAACATAATTACTTGACAAATCTATAAACCAGAGCCCAGACGATTACATTACCACTTAACTGTATATATTAATATATATTACATAAGAAAATGCTTACATTTAATTAATACTAGGACACACTTCGGTGGTCGAATGGTTTAAGGCGTCAATTTTTCAATGGGTTAAACTGTCACTGACAGAGAGGTCTAGGTACAAATCTCAGTCAAGTGTACTAGGGGTGATTTTACTAACGGTTTCCCACTCTACTTACACGAAAATGTGGGTACATTTAATCTCAATTTAACCTTATTAATCCTTAACCTATTATTATTATTATTACTGTACATACCTGGTAGTAACATGCAGTGCTAAAAAAACCTGTTTTCAAAAGCAACTATAGAATTTATATAAAAAGTCATCATATGGAGGATACGGGGGGAAATGAGGAAAGTACAATTTTAGATCAAATTGAGTTAGTGTTGCCATTTGTTAGACAATCACGATACCTTTTTAATACACTTTAAATTATGGTTAAAAAGAGGTCTTAATCATATTTGAATTCAAGTTCGATTTTCGTGTCCAAGTGTCATTTTTTAAATTATTCAAAAATTTAAATTATTATTATTTATGTATTTGCTGGGGTCTTTATGGCATTTGAGATATAAAAGTTATTATTCTGAAATATTTGTTTAATGTGACTTTCCCATGCATGTTAATATTCGGGTTTAAGATTCGAAGATAAAATGAAGATTGTATTCCATATTCGGATGCGTATAATAATGGAGCCAACCCGTCTCTAGCTACTATACAATTATTTATTTCTAACGAGTGAGTGCGTCACATAATATGTTGATACGGAAGTGACATGTGTTTACATCAGTCCTGCCCAAGATTTGACTCTTTCCCTTTGAGGAGGGTGATAAACCGACTGTTGGTGGGTAGGTTACAGAAAGAAAACTTTTTCTAGTACCTGATTTCACGGCCTGAGAGCCGCCATGACACGCTCTGCTGACAGGCGACACCTTCCGTCATTAGTCCCGCTCCAACCCTTCACGCCACTGGATGAAACCGTAATCACTTCACTGGTTCAGGTTACATTCGGCGTTGTTGCGTTTATAGGAACTAGACGGGTACTTATCCGTCCATCACTCAGTCGGATTCTGGTAGGAGGGAACTCGTAGAATAATGTAACGTATTGGTTTGGATTAATCTAAATTATGTAAAAAGTCATGGATGAAGGTAAATTTGATTTAAAAGTAATATAGATAGAGTATCCTTTTAAGATTCATCCATGAAGAAACATGCGCTTCCCAGAAAATATGTGAAAAGGATGTCACCCCTAAAGTATATTTTTTATATCATCTTTCCTGGTAAAAGAACAACTGCGTTGTTTCTTGTTAAAGGGAACAGTTTCATAGTATTTGGCAGAAGACGCCATTTCTCTATACCAATAAGAAGCTAGCCTTCACAAAACCTGTCGCTAGGACTCTTTCCATTAGTTGGATTTTACACTGTTGAAAAGGGGTGAGAAAGGCAAGGGGTGTGTCATATATAAACTATTGTGCGTATGTTTAAGGCATTGAGAGAGGAAGTGAGTGAGGAAGTGAAAAAGTGTAAGTGAGGCAGTGAGGATGATCTCGCTCACAGTCCAACACATTATAACAAATAAATCACATCAGTATCACAAGTATGCAATCAGTATCACAAGTATGCAGTAATATAAAATCTTTTGATTGAAATATGTACAAGCAATACAATTGACGCCCAAAAGTGAGGTACGATAAACCGATACCACTACAATTGACGCCCAAAGCGCGGCGCTTTTATTTCATATCACTACAATAAATCAACATTTTTTAGTACTATTTTTAATTATATTGTACTATCAAAATGTGTAATTAACTTTTCTTTCCATAGTTTGTATGTATTTAACATTGCCATTTTAATATAAATTTTTTTCCACTCTTTATATTTCCCTATGAAGGTTTTGCCGTCTTTAACTACAGGCCAGAGTGTTATTATTATTATTATTATTATTATTATTGAACCCCGGCCACCAGCATAGAAGTCTGACACCTTACCCCTAGACCGCCAGGTCACCCGCCAGAGTGTTAAATGTGGTAACTCCGCTTGTAGTGACGCCATGAGGCCTAGCGATCTGCTGGTTCTTACGAATAATTGTGTGAATATTTACAGTTCTCTTAATTTAAAAACTGATGAGTCGCTTTGAATAGTACTGACAATTATTAATTTAAACATATTTTACGTATACCATTAAATAAAAATAATTCAGAGGTTGAAAAATACAACAAATAAACAAGTAAATAATAGTTTTAAAATAAATTTCTCCGGTAAGGATTATTTATCATTTACAAACACAATGAGAATATTATGATTAAAATGACAAAAGGCACTGGCTCGAAGCCTAGAAAGAGCATTCACTGTTATACATATCCAAAGGTCCCGGGTTCAATTTCCATGTCCAGGTCTAGCTCTTTAGTATGTATTTTAATAAAATTTAGAGAGTTATTTAAGTAATTGCTTTGAACACTTACCAGCCTTGGGATATAAAATTTGTACTCTATACTTTGTAAAGTGTTTAAATTATCTTTTTTTCTGAACAAGAATTTTCACTGCAAAGTTTATCATTCCTATACTTGATGTAGTTCCAAGCGTTGATAAACCAAAAGAAAATAATTCACGCAAGGAATTATAGTAGAACCAGTTGTTAGTAAATGGATCCAAATCTGGATCCTTACAAATGTATTTATAGGCCAAATACAGGAAGAGTTGTTTTTTTAGCACTACGTTTTACTACAGTAGCCCCATGGCTTCTTTGGTGCTGACTGACAGCTAACAGCTGACTTCTGACAGTCAACATTTACTTTGTGGCATTTAAAATAACCTTGAAAGGGATGTGAAAAATACCCTCCTGGCAAAATTGGTGGGTACTGTCGCGCTTGCTCAGTGAAATTCTCGTGTACTTATATAATCAGTCAATTCAGAAACGCTAAATACCTTAAACAAACTAATAAAAAAAAAGGAATTAAATAGTTATAGCAGCTATCATAAAATAATCAGAGGAGTAGCCACTATGAAACTACGATGCGCCATTTACACGTACTTTGTGCTCATTCTTGTTTTGAGGATTGTTAAGGTTATTAACAAAAATATATTTATATTAAAAAAATTGCGTGTATGTGTAAATTTAAAGTTTAATATATACACAAAATGGTATACATTAAAACAAATTAAACATTACTAGTGTATAATACATTAAATTAAAACACATTCTATCAGTATATATGTATTTGTTTTGTTTGAAAGACAGGGAGGTAACTGTCCCATAAAACTTTGATTTCTTTTACGCATGTTTTGTTAGTTATGAAAACTAAAATATGGAGCTTCTAAGCCTATGTTATACCCTTCACCTCCATCTTGGTGTGAGCCATATTTATAAAAAACAAACCCCTTCTTAAAATAATAACGTGGAATTTGTAGACATCAGCAATTCTTATGGTTCTTAATATCATCTCATTTGAAAGTTGTGAATTTCTTAAAATGCAACTAAAAAATGTTTTTGTATTCACTCTCACTTTCCTTAATATATAACAAAAAATATTTTGGCTATGGGAGTATTTATAATTCAACCATCATATCTAATGTCCTGCAAATCCATTACAAATAGTGAATTAGTTTTTAAACTGTTGATAACATGCTTGAAGACACGGAAGTTGAGTCATTTTTTTCCTTACTTCGTGTTAATTTAAATCTAGAAAGAGATAGAGAGAGTGATTAGCGTACTAAGATTGCAACACTTGTCTCGTCATCTTGTGATGTCTGCAGATGTCACAGACGTACTTTCTCTCCTCATTACCAGCGAACACTAGCGGACCAAACTGTCGTCAATTAACTTGTTACTATTCAATTTTGTCTTGTCTGGTCGTGGAGAATCTTCCGGGTATTTGTTCAAACTTGCTCCTGGTCCATCTTCCTCTCTTAGAGGAAGTCACACTACGATTTAAATAGGAAGCGACTAGTTTTAGACAGTTGTAAAAAAAAAAAAATGAAAACGACTAAATTTTCATGGGAACTGCAACAATAATTTTTCAATAGCTATGAAAAAAATAAAAATAAACAAAAATGTTCCTAATATTAACCGCAAATTTATCACTATGAAAGGGAAAACCCACATTTAGCCCATTATAAATATTTCAACCATTTTGGGAATCGAACATGGGACTCTTAGCTCAGTAAACAGACACGTTAACGACTGAGCTAAGGTGTCAAACAAATTTAATATAATATTACTAGAAATAAAAATTAATGTTTAATTCAGCGTTTAGCTAAGTGTACTCCTTGGGGCCCTGGGTCTCCCGGAAACCCCTTCAGAGGATCGTCGAGACTTTGGAATCTTTGTGGGTCTGGATTTTTTAAATACACTTAAACCAAAACAAAATATTGCAACATATTGATTGCCAAATAAGACACGTGGTTGCAACTTTCTTCTATTAAGCCAGAGGTACTAAATATTTTTTTGAAAAAATGTTAACCATTGCCATAATTCTAACTAAAAATGTGTTTTTTTCTTTAAAATAATCATACGTTTTGTTTAAAAAATAGTTTTTATTTATCAATTTATTTATTGTTAAAATCATATATATATATATATATA
>CABFOV010000149.1:155355-201144 GCA_902141375.1 Timema poppense
TTGGAGCCCCGTTTGTTGGGGGTGTGACATCCCCCTCTCCCTTCTTGAACGATCATTTCAGGAATTTATTCTTTTAGAAGGGAATTTGAGAGCATTTTAATATAATTTTGAGCTAATTATATGATTTTCAAGAGTTCAGTTTTCAAAAAACAAAAAAAAAGTTGTAGCTGAACCCATTGAAAAGAAATATTATATTTTTCACAAGTTTATTGAACAGAACAAAATAAAAAGAAATCTTTTGAAGAGTTAATTTGTAGGAACTCTACGTTTTATCATTTTTATCTCTGTTAACTCGGATATTGACGATTAAAAGTTGTTAGTAGCAAATTGCAGCCAAATGCCAAATACACAGTTTTATTTTTTCATGAAAATTAACACACAAAAAAAGTATAATAATAATAATATTTAGCACCGCGTCTTACTACCCGTTCGGGTTATACGCTTTAAGTACTAATTACGCTAATGGGTTAGAGAATTAGGTAGGTTGAATTAGAGGAAGTGAGCCCGCATTTGCGTGGAGGGAGAGTGGAAAACCATTTAGGAAAAACCTCCTCCAGTTCACCCGACCGAGATTCGAACCTCGTTCTCCCCATCTTCAGCAGTCGAGCTCAACACGACAAGCGCGTTAGCCAACTACGCCACCGAGGCGGGTCACAAAAAAAAAGTAAATATTGCAGAATAATACGGGTGGCTGCAGCCCCTCTTATCGCTCATGAATCTGTGAAAGTAGCTTTGTTAACTTCCTATGAAATTTTGACTATTGAGCTTGGTGATCGTTCACTGAAGGAATAAATTGTTTGTGTCGACGGGCTTTGGTTTTGAGTCCAACCGTTCCATTGAAATGTTTCGTCCAGTGCGCACTGTGTACAAGACTGAACGATTGTTTTTGTGAATATTTTTAGAACTAATTTGATAACTAAAATTAACGAGAGAACCTGAGACCCGAAAGAACAAAGTCATACCCAGAAAAATAAATGGCACGACACAATCGTACAAATTTTCTCGTATTGTTTAATATAGCTTGGAAGAAAACTTTTAAAAAATAGCTTCTCAATAAACTGCCCTTATCTAAGCTTTACTCATAAAAACAAACACAATATCTTGTTAATTATGATAAACACTATTCGTATATAGATTTAAAACCAAATAGCTAAAATATTTTCAAATTTTCAAAAATAAGTTATTTACAAACTATGTACCCAAAAATTATTTTGTATTTGTATTTATGATGAAAATCTATTCCCAGACACCCATTTTTACCCGTAAATTAATTTATTTTATAAAAATAAACATTCATTATTATTGAGCATGTAAAATAGACCCATATGCCAATATTGAACAAGATCATTGGAGCTATTAAAATAAAAATTACAAAAAATAGTCACCAGTAAACTATCTACCATAAAAAATTTTTTTTAGAAAAAACAAATGTAGCCTACATAATAATTATTTGTGGTATAAAAATCTTAACAGAGAACCATTTTAAACCAAATCTCTCCAGTCATTTTTTTAATATGCAAATTTAAACAAATAGTATTCAATAAACTACCCTTAAAATAATTTTACCAAAAAAACATGTATTTGGTTTTATTTGTCACATCAAACATTCGCCAGATATACATTTTTAACAAAATAGTAAGCCATTTTAAAAATATTTCCAAATTTTGAAAACCACTCATCAGTAAACTACGCTTTAACGAGTTTTTACCCTAAAACCACAAGTATACACTGTCATTTAGGAGGTCAAACAATCCCTATATATCCATTTTAAACCAAATCGTTAAAGCCATTTTTGAAAAATAGAACTCTAGAAATTATGTCGAAATAAATTGATTCTTTTTAAAAATTGCAGCTTCTTTTATTAATACTTTTGAAATTTCTGGTACATCCTCATTAAAATAAATGATATAAATTAGTTGAGTAAAACTTGGGGAATAAATTGTGAAAAGGAATCGCTTCAAGCTTTAACTATAACGCGAGTACGAATGGCCACATCTTATCTCTATCCTCCTATTTTATTATTCGTCCATTTTCCGCCATGTGAAACTGTACGACATATAGATGCTTCTTGCAGTTAAAAGGTATTGCGGGGCTACCTACCAGACGCGGTAACTGTACCGGAAAGATGGGGCGCGTCTCTGAAGTGAGATGTTGTGTGGTATAGTTCCCGGTCATACTGCCCGAAGGAAATAAATTCCTCGCTGTAACAGTTCACTCTGGTTCCAGACTTATTAGTCCACAGAGCACATCCTAAAGGGTAAACGAGGCTCCCCCCCCCACCTCTACACTCAAGCCAGCAATTTTTTTTTAGCACCACGTCTTACTACCCACTCGGGTTATACGCTTATGTGCTAATTACGCTAATGGTTTTAGGGATTAGATATGTTATATTGATAGGAAGTGTACCCGCATTTGTGTGGAAGGATAGTTGAAAACCATTTTGGAAAAACCACCCTCAATACATCTGACTGAGATTCGAACCTCGATCTCTCCATCCTGCAAGGGTATCGCATTTAAAAAAAACATGCGGTCACTGAAGCGGGTAAGACAGGAAATAATTTTGTTGAAAGCTTAGAACATATTAATTAAGACAATAATATAACTCACTGAAGATGTCAGATGCGCAAACTAAATTTTAAGAACAGACTTACAGTTTGATATTAAATAAGTATATTGTTACATTCTTTAAAATTGCCCCTAAAATTACCAAATGGAAAAAAAAAAGTTTTGATACATGCATTGGTGGGCGCACGCTAAATGTCAAGCACATAATATATTCTGGGTTGTCAGTCATGTGAAAGTTGGGATTCGAATCCAATCTGGGTGTATTAAAAGTTATTTTCTTAGGTATTTTAACAATCTGCCTTAACGCAAATGATATACATCCACTATATTCTACCTTTGATTCATATTCTAATATTGTAATTAAATGCATACAACCCAGGTAGAAAGTAATATGCGACGCAAAACATGATCAATCCATTATATTTTCCCCCAAAATTAAATTTTATTTTTTTATATTACCACTTATCCACAGGACCATATTTTCAGGTACTAGGAAGACTGTCTAGAGGTCTAGGGATACCCCAGTTCGATGTTGAATCAATGAACCAGTGAAAAAACAACATTTATAGAAATAGATAATGTCCAGACAGGAAAGGACTAACTTTAAGTAACTTGATTTATTTAATTTTTATTTTGACCTAAATTTAAAGACATTGTAGGCGGATTCAATTGTTCTTTTTCTTCCTTTGTTGAGGTATTAAAATGAGTTTATTGAAACCAACAATGGATTGAAAGAGGGAGGGCAGGTGATTGTTGTAAAAGTGACCGAATGACCCATTGCCACAGGCTATCAGTCGTATATTGATGAGATGTTGCAATGACTGGGCAAATCATGAATGGCAGGTCAATTACAAATCACGGTGAGTCTCATGCCTACCATTATATTACATTTACGACGCAGTAGCGGAGAGACCATCTTTGATGGCTTATTTGGTATGCAAGTCCAACTCACTCAAGGTATGTAGGACTGTAATAAACCAATATTATTATTATAATGCGGTTTTTACAGTTCAACTTACATAGGAAGAGCCTCATCTGACATCTAAAGAAGTTACTAGAGCTATATTTCATGTTTTCATACATAAAGTCATGTGATCTGAAGCTGTCACTTTTAATATATACAACAAATACCTAAAAAATAACACTAATAATATAGTAAAATGTTTTCATTGTTAACCACACAAAAAAATGTTCATATTATCTAAAAAAAATCATTACCAAAATCCTACTAGATAAATTTATCACCAAAGAAAAAAATGTATCCATACCCCAAGACATCTGTTCTGCAGTTGTTATAACAGGTGTTGTCAATCCATGATTGTAAGAAAATGTAGAGTCATTTTTATCTCAATGTTTACTATCTCCCAGGCTTTATTTTAAATGTAGTTTAAAACTGTTTTTTACACAGCAATCTGAGATTACAAAAAAAAAATATCATTGATACTAACTTCTATATTGTTTTTAATTACTATTCTTTTCTTATAATGATATGTCAGGACTATAAGCAGCTGAGATTTTTAGTTATTGTAGGTTTCAAACTATTCATTTTCCTTTAGAAAAGCCTTACATGAAATTGCTGATCAGATCCTGGATAATATAAATCTACATAAATTGCAGATCAGTGATTCTTTAATAGGAATGTGGGAAGCTTATACTTTTCTTCAAATATTTGTGAGCTTTGACTTCACTCCAAAATTAAATTCGGAAACTAAGAAGCTTCACCAATAAACTCAGGGCCGTAATTACCATTGGGGCAGCGCCTCAGGGCTCCTGAGCATAGGAGGCCCCTGAGTGAGGATTTTTTTTTAAATACTCTGAATGAAAGCAGACCAAAGCTTTAATCAAACACATATTGTCTCAATATATTTAACTCTCGCTGTTTTTCCTTGCCAATCCGTTAAAACATTTGCTATACAAGACTAAGAGTCGCTGGTAATGATAAAGGATCGAAAGGACATGAGAGAGTTAACTTACGAGTGGAGGCGCAGTGGTTAGAGATGTGAGTGGATCAAAAACATGCAATAACTAACAACACACATCAACAAGACATTAAAAGAAAGTGGGATTGTAGGATTTAGAGGTGGGAGGGAAAAATATAAAAAAGGGGGGCCCCATAATTATATGTTGTCCCGGGGCCCCAAAGCCTCTAGTTGAGGCCCTGAATAAACTTAATGAAGCTAAAAATACACATTTAAATTAGTTTTTTTTATTTGTGTTGTTATATAAATTAATGTTCACATCCTTAAAGTCTCCAGTAATTCAATTGCCATGCTATGCTATTATTTACTTGATTCATCAGCTTAGGCCCAAATGTTAAACATTTTTGCAAGAAAACATTTTGTATTAATTATTATTAGTGACTATAATTATATACTCACAGTGTATAAACATATTCTAACATGAAACATCAAAAACATGTTTGAATTTCAATTTGGCTTCAGGAATATTTTATATAATTCGATTCAGCTTCACATGGAATTCATACACCCCTAAGTTTTAAGTTAAAGTTGTCCTTAAAACATTGTTGTTTTATTTTACCATAAGAGTGTTATTTTATATATTTACTAAACTAATTGTTCATCCCCCTGGTGTAATGACGACTGATTGCATCGTGTTCCAGTGAGGTCGAGCAACAAATCAAGCATGTGTCGCACGTCAGTGCTGCTACACCACCAGCTTAGCTCCTCCAGCGGGGTGAGTTCTCAGACCCCCAACTCCATGTGTGGCTCAGAAAGCCCACCGGAGCCCACCGCCCACCCAGACACGTCCTCCACCTCTTCAGGGAACAGTGGACCCCTCAGACCACGACAACTCAAACACAAGAAGGAACTGCACAAGCTCAACTCTGCAGGTAAATCAAAAACCAATAGTTTTTTTATTATCTTACTCTATGCCAAATCCTGGACCCAGTTCCTATGTTTATATTATTTTAATTTCTGCACAATGTATTTTAAAATATATTTTATACTATTATTAATGTTAGTACAATCATTGTTACTAGTGTTGGTGGTTCGGTTTGTACGTGTTTTAACCTGAGAGCTTATTGGCTGTATTGCAGATAGTTTTCTAATTAAATGTTTTATATCCTCTCCCAAGATGCAATACGGCATTGTTTAGCACATACATGTGCATATAACCTGAACAGGTAGTAAAATGCTGTGATAAAAAAACACACACACTTTTATGAGACTAATAAACCCCAAGGCAATCATATTAGTTATATATATACTGTATTTCTTCGATTCTAAGACACCATTGATTGTAATACATACCTTTATTTTTCATTACTAGTAATATAAAAATGTTTTGTTTCCAAGAAAATAAATAAATACGCTAAAATATACCTACTATCTGAGAAATAGTTTTATCACAGAATTAAATTTACTAACAACAATGGCGCCTTATTTGTAAGTATGCTAGGTATGTTATTCAACTCTTCCTTCTAAATAAATATCAAAGACTACTTCACATTTAGAGTCTTGCTTCTTCTGATCTATCTTTATTATTTCATAATATATCGTCTTACGAGCCATCGAGAACGTTGGTTGAAAATTAACTGTGATTCTAAGATGCCACCGATTATAAAACTCACACCACTTTTAGAGGTGTTTGAATGGGAAATAAAGTGCGTCATGGCATTGAAGAAATACAATATTATTAAATTTCTGTAAAATTTTACCCACAAATTATTTTCTGTGTGAACCTGACTGTACAGGTTCGTCTTCTTCTTCTTCTGGTACTGTAGCTTGCTGTCAGGGATGCCAACCTCGCGCCTCACTACAGGTGCTTCCCCCTAGTAGCGATGAAGAATTGGCCACATTACGAGCGGAGCTGGAAGGACTCCGCTCTGAACTGAGTAGAGCCAACACTAGATTAGTAGTGGTGCAAGAGTCAGAGAAAGGACTCAAAGAAAGGTAAAAACTATCACTGTAAGTCGAAATGTTAGTACAGCCTTCTTTTTTAATCAAACTCTTAAGACTTCAAGGATAAACACACTACTTTATTTGCATACAATATGTCACGAATAAAAATGATTTGATTATGTTATGTAAATATTGTTATTTCTCGATATTGGAACCTTGACTCAAACCTTATAGAAGTATTATAATGATGGATTAAATGTAGTCTATATTGTTATTATTTGATGTTTTTAATTAAAAATATAATTATCTTGTTTAAACATTTGTAATCAAATAAATATTTTGAAGAATGTTCCAAACAGTATTTCTATACGATTTTTGTTTGAGCATATCAAGCGATTCACTGCAAAGAGTTGTGTGCTTTGAGCAAACTATAATCAGAAGATAAAAGTCAGTCACAACACAGTTGAAGGGCTGTCAATAAAAATACAATTTTTAGGAGAAAAATCATTCAAATGTTCTTAATTAAATTATCGCTTTTGTCATATGATGTAGGATTATTATTAATTTTTAATTTTACAACACCAGGGTCAGGGTGTGCGCTTATCAGTAGTGCACCCGGTAATTATTTTTTTAGGGGGAGAACCAGACAATATAAAGAATATGTTATTTCTGTACTTTTTCCAAATTGTGAATTACAGGAGCACTTTTGATGTTCATATCAATATACTTTTTGAAAATAAAGTTGTAGGCATGCCATTAAAGTTTGACCTGGGTAGCTTATATGGCCCATTTTCAATGCTCTTATTGTAACTCATAATAAATTTACAATTTTTATTAATATTATTTGCGAACTTGAGGGGAAATAAGGGAATAAATGGGGAATTTGTCACCCTGGAAACGCCACTGGATTATGTGCTTGACATGTACACCGAAGATTGGTGTACAATTAGGAGACAATCAGTACTGATATCAAATCATAATATTTTTTAGTGTATGATTTTTGATATTGATAACCACGCTATTGATACAATGAAACAATTGATCAGAATTTCTGTTTGAGTACTCGTTGGCTGCTTTCAGACTAGCGACATCAACCCGAAGCCCTGCAGTACCTGACAGTGAGGTGGCCGAACGACTTGTGCGTTATTACGGCAGTCTGTATGCCACAGCCCGAGTCGACACCCTCGACGCATTGGATAACCTCCCCCCACTTCGTGATGCTCACGAACTTAAGTCTAAAATATTGTTTTCAGTCATTGTGGTGAGTCGGAGCATTTCTGACTCCAACGTCTCTTCTTGTCTCTGTTTTTCTTTCTGACATCTCATTTGCTCACTTGTAGATTCTTTCATTGCCATCCATTTCTTGCTTTTTCTTTACTTTCCATAACATGTTCTTAGTTTCTCTTTTTTTTTCCCCAGAAAAGCTCAATTTTGAAATACTTTGTTCAAACTCTAGTTCAACAAAATTGTATTAAATTACTGTTGTCATTCTTAAGCTGTGCAGTGTTTAGTAAAGTATTGTCTATATTGAGCTTTTGTCAATTTTGCAATCAGATTATACTAACAATTTTTTCTAGTGGTGTGCATAACAAAACAACATATTCTGATTGGCTTAGTAGTATTAAATATTCTTGATTACTCTATACTTTCCTTTCCCTTATTATATTTTTTTATTATCTAACATACATAACTTTATAGATAATAGCGTTTAATGTTTCACTCTAAACAAAATTCACTCACCTATATTATTATTACTTTTTAAATCTGAAGGTATAGGTATATGCTAGTTTAAAAAATTAGAGCAATTAAAACAAACTGCCTATTTTCATTAAAATAATTGTACCCTACATTAGGTAGATGATATACCTTATGATAACATAAAATTCAAGAATAAAAAATTGTCAATTAATAGAAATAGTTTTGAAAAAAAAAATCGTATGATCGTTTGTGTAATTTTGAAACACCTCCAATTTCTTTTTCAAAAACAGTTGTTTGTATCATTTCCAAAATAACAAACTAATTTTGAAAAACTACCACACATAACATTTTGCTAATTAGAAATTAACCATTTAAAATACGGGTATGCTAAGTATAAACATAATCATCAATATTAAAAAGAGCTGGGATTCATTTTTAATAAAAACTATAAATGCAGGTATGTCTTCACTGAAGATGTAGTTTAACATCAACTAACTTCAATATATGAGGGAAAAATAAAGATGCTTTTCCAAAACAAATTTTATTTCAATATAACTTGGAATTTCTATTTGTTAGTATGTGATACCATAATTTATATTTTCGTAGCAAGTATGAAATGAATTTATAAAAATTAGATGTTTTAATGTAGACACCTATTGTAATAATATTATTTTTATTTCTTTGCATAAAACAATTGTTTTCATTGAAAACATAGGCCTACCTTTTAAAATTTACAAAATATAATTTGCATGACTTATTTTGTACAGAATGAATACAAATATGAGAAGAATGGTAGTTTCTGGAAATATATATGAAGGCCTATTGAAATATCATTTTTAAAGTTTTTCTAGCTTTAAAAGTTTCTTTAATTATATCTTTTAGAGGCATAAGAGCAGAAATTCACAAAGAATTATAGAAAATGAGCTTTTTATGTAAATAAATGTTTTGTAACATTTAGGATAGGCCTTATACAAAGAAATTATCCTAGAACTAGCTAACTCATATTAATAAAGATTAAATACAACCAATTTAATCCAAAACACGATCTAAATATTGCTGTTTTAGTGTTTTAATCAAAGTAAATTTTAAGGAACATATATATACTTGCGACCAGGATGGCAGCATACAAAGCCTTCTTAAATATCAGGGTGGCCCTTAGGATTTCCCCAGAAACAATTTTGGAGTGGTTCTTCCACGAATATTTAAAAAAATTTGGAATGGTCCTCACCCCTTACATTTATGAAAATAGAATGCTCTTAGAACTATTTATTATTTTTATTTTTTAAATCGATGTTTCTAGAAGCTATTTGAAGTGGTCATCCTTATACAATTTTTGAGGTCAGGATTTCACTATTAGCTATTTAGAGTTTGATGCAAGGCCATATTTCAGCTTCATCATCTAGAACCGCGGTTCCCAATCTTTTTTCGCTTGCGTATCCCTTGGCAGTTCATTTGCATAGATTGTGCCCTAATTTTACCAAAATGTTAAATTAGTATGTTAGTAGTTATTTATAATTTTTTGTTTAAAATGAAAATAAATGGTCTAATAATAAGATTAGAAAACAATGTAATAATAAGGTGAAATACATCTTTAAATTCAAAAAGCAAAAGTTACAATAAAAATTAACACATTTAATTTATTTATTAACAACTATAAAACTATTTCCTGTTTGAGATTGAAATAATTTTCTCAAGGTCAAAAAAAGAAGAAAACTCAAACCGCCCCTTGCTATATTGTTGAGTTAATGTAATAACTTTTGACTGATCTTTCGTCTTACACTGATGGCAAATATAGCTCTTTCCATGATTTGAATATTTTCACTTAACCCCAAAATTCCTGGCATGTACCCCACATTGGGAACCGCTGATCTAGAATATTAAAATGAGTGAAGTAGATCTTATGGGCGGGGAGCAATTTATTCCAGAAGGGAGGAAGACGGGCGGAAGGCAAATTCTTCTGGTTTTGCCCTTACTGGATGACGGTATTGTAATAAATATAGTTTCAGTGTTTTATTTTAGGAGCTATAGTTGCACTAAATTATAATTTAAGTATTTCTTTAAGAAATCATTATTAACTAAACCTATAGAGCTAGTTTTTTAAACTCCAGAGCTATGAAATATATTTCCAGAAACAGCATCCTATGAAATTCTACAAATTGTTTTCTTCACAACTCCTGTCTCACTAACAAACACACACCAACAGACAAACATTTAAACACTATTGGAGTCCACAAGACATAGGATTACTCCTGTGTTAAGTTTTTAAGTTGTCCTGACCATGTTTGTTGGAATGGCGTGGTGGCAGTTGGCGTTCCGCTCAAGCCAAGCCCTCCTCGCAATGAAGAAGGACCACATCCGGCGGGTACTCCACATCACCCCACCCACCCCCTGTGAGGGAGCGTCACCCCCTAACAGCACAGTGCAGAGCCCAGTAGAGGCGGAACTAGAGAGACAGGTAGAGCTGTATCTTCGCAGGACTGTTGAAATGTTTGACCTTACCAAGTGTGGTGATGTAAGTAGAGCCTTGTCACAGTAGCTTGACTTAAGGGTGCCACCTATTTGAAGAGACACATCCCCATATAGCAATATTTACCATGAGAACGTCAGTCTGGAAGTTTCAAAACCACTCATATAATCCTGAAGTGTAAGAAATTTTTATTTTGTAATTAATTGAAATTTGAATTTAAGAAAGGCTATATTTATTCTCCTCTCTCTTTGATTTAATCTCGGAAATGCAACATTGAGCATAATGTTTAATTGAAAATGAACTAATTTTATTTACCTTCTTACAAAATACTTTAAAAATGAATAAACTTTAATGTAAGGTTTTTAACGACATGGGGATACATTGACACCTTTCCTTGAATCATTTATTAAAATAACAAATTACTTAAATAATGGGAGATTTCTGTTTGAAACATGTTTCTACAATCCAGTAGGTGGCGCCCTTAAATTATTATTATTATTATCATCATCATCATCATCACCGTGCTACTACCTGTTTGGGTTATACGCACTTATGCTAATGTGTAATGGTAGGGTGATTTTGAGATGAAATGGAGGACCTACAGCTTAACGTGGGATCCGAACCACGGTGGAGGCATTTCACACATTCATAAGTTGCGAATAATACACGTCTTGTCAGAGGTGAAGGAAGGGTTTGGCAATCAGATAATTCTGTGCCAGGACCAAGGATTGAACTCCAGACTCCCGGCACAGAAGTTTGACACCTTACCCCTAGATCACCAGGTCACCTATGGCTCCCTTAAAGAATGGTTTATATTTTGTAGATATGTGGTGCATTATTATTCACAGTTTTAAGGTAGTCTTCCTAACATATCAGAAAGCTACCACTTATTGAGCTTTTAATCAAATTTACCAGTGAAGAAATTTTTTAAAAAGTCTTATTACACATGTGTGCATTTTTTTTTAGGAGGTGTGTTCACAAATTTGGGCTACTCTGTATGATTACCCATGTCTCAAGGATTGCCCAGGACTGGTGCAATATGTCAGGAACGCTGTGCGTCTATCATGGGGTCTTGTAAACCAGGTAAATGTCTCGAACTAAAGCTGAGATACTACCTTGAAAAACAGCTGCACTTGACAACTCCTGTCGAAATATCTTAACACAATATCAAGTGAAACAACTCATTATTTTCGATATAGTACATATTTATCTAGTCCTTTAAGGAAATATCCTTTCTATTTTCAAAGTTCATTTTGTTATATATAAAATAAGGTACCACATGGAAGAGGGATAATATCAAATAAAAGGGTACAAACTCAATTGGCTTTTACATTGAAAATACAAAGAGTTAATGGTTGCCCTTTGAGAAGAAAATTATAAGCCAATTTGTGTTAATTGCGTTTTATCACATTTCACACTCTTTTCTCATAAATTCAAATTTGGAAGGTGAGTGGAAAAACTTATTTGAAAAACCACTTTCAACACACCTGACAGAATCTAACTTGGCTCAAAATTGGCAGTCAAGTCTATTTCAAGATTATGTAACCATCGAAGCAGGTTTCAATTAATAAATATTTTAGATTGTTCATATACTTTAATACGTTCATAAACTTATAAAATGTTAAATGTTGCAGTCTCCTCCGTTCATCTTGGAATATGAGCAAAGAGTGTTTCGAAAGGACGTCCATGTAAGGTTCCACACATCTGATCCAGAGAGTGATCAGATCCGCACCTACCTGTGGCCAGCACTGTCAGAAGGCTGTGGGGGGCCTTGCGTTCACAAGGCTGTGGTCATTACATGAACACTGGTAAGCAGAAAATATTATTTGTGCATGTAGCTTGACATGTTTATGTTAACATTAAGACAACCAAGTATTCATATGTATAATTATCATTATGATTAGATGATAAAATCAAGTGAGAAGTTAAATAGAAAAACACTTTGAGCCCCCTTTGTCATCCAGAAAAATATTGTTTAGTTAATTATTTTATATTTGGGTAGTTAAGAGTTACATTTAAAACATCACATATTTTACATGGAGGTTGCTACATGAGAGTGTAGTTAGATGCATTGCAGATATTTATAAATCTTGCATTATTTAAGAAGTTGTTTGACATATTTTCAACAAAATGTAGGCGAAAACTATCAGCTGGTTTCTGAATAGTTAAAAAGTTGAGTTTATAGTGTTTTTTTAACTGGATGGTTTATGCAAAAATTTGTACTTTTGAATTTAAAGAAAAAGGCTAGAAACCTATATCTAGCATTCATCTATCAAATAAAGTAATGTTTCGATAGAGTATTATGTAAGTTTTCACAAATTTAAAAAAACGACACTCTAAACTTAGAATTTAAACTTTTTAACTGGTCAGAACTTTCACAAACATTTTGATGAAAGTAATATTAAAAAAATACCAAACAATTTGGTAAATAATCCGGTATTTCTAAACGTCTGCAATGTTTCTCAGTGCTATACCTTGGACCACCCTTAATAGGGGGCTTACATACTTTAGTAATATATCTCATCCCCTTCCTCCCTTCATGTTCTGGTTAATATAGTTAATTCTAAACCTGTTTAGGTTATATGCATACTTTAATTATGCTAATAGAATAAGGATGAGGAAGATATACTTTTAGAGGAAATATATCTATATTTGTATGGAGACAGTGTGAAAAATTTAGGAAAAACACTTTCTGTACACAAGACAAGGATTCAAACTCCAATCTCCTCACCATTGTCAATCCAACAGAAGAGTGAAGAATTTTATAATATGGCCACCGATGCTGAATCACTCTAATAGTTTCCAAATTCCCAATACTAATGTATAATTGATTTTATTCCAGAAGATGGTTAATTTCAATACCCACCGACCTCGAGAAGTGAAGACCTCAACACAGCACATGTTATACACGTGATAACGTAACCGTTTGTGTACCAATGAACTGATACTAAAGGTCCTTCAATGTACCATTAGTTTGAAATTACTACTTCTATTAGACTTAGTGCCATTTTATATTATGTACATATATCACAACTGTTGTACTGATATTTGCATTATTGACTTTGTATAAAGTGAATTTATTAGTGTACATATTCAAATATTTATGATAGGTCTTAACAAAATTGTTATAAATGTGTGCCCCTGTAAACAATAGGTAACATGAAAGCAGTGAAATATTACCAAAATAATGTTGTTTGGAAATTATTTTTTAGTGTCCAAACAATCAACATGACATGTAATTTGAATTTTATTCTGAGATGTTTGTGTAAAAATTACACAGATAGTAATGTAAATTTTCTATAAATACTAAAAACCAATGATTTAAAAATAGCTTTTACAACAAGGAAAATAACTTAACTACACAAAAATGATTGAATTACATTAATTTTTATATCATATTTAAAATAAAATATATTGATGTATACAAATATATTTATGAATTTTAAATGTATTTATTAAAAATAACTTTAAAATTAATGTATATTTAAAGTTTATAGTTAATGTATTTATACAAAATATCTGTAAATCCTTTATTAGTTCAATTTGGAAAAACTTTGTCTAATTTTTACTAACTACCTTAAATCTATTATAAACATAATTTAAATAAAGTACAATAATTATAGTGTACAATAAGTCATTTTAACTATGTTATCCAAATTAACACTAGTTACACAAAATATCATTTGTTGATTTGTTAATAAAATATTATTTCGACAAACAAATTTAATCATTTTATTTCCCTCCAACATAAGCTATACATAATCAATAGGCCTATTCATACATTTCATTCGATAAAAGTCGAATTGTAAATATATATATCTTGTTCCTGTGAACCAATTTCAAGAGAACTTTTGCTTAATTTGAGAGTAGTGATTGTTAATAAAAATGGTGCAGCACTGAGTATGCCATGTAGATTAACACAGAGTAGCCTGTGAAGAAACTAATAAGCCTGGCCGGTTGCGGTAGTACAAAGACAGTGCACACCAACGTGTGCGAAAACCTTGCAGCTGTGAAGGCTCGGAACAAGTTCAATGCAATGTTTGGCTTAGGTGCTGTCGCAACGTAAAATAGTCCAAGAAACACAAACAGTGGGATGTTTTCCATGTCATTTCGATGGGCTCTGAAACCAAAGAGATAACTTTAATTTTAATTTATCTCGTTTTTTTATTTAGGTATTTAACGTGCACTTTCTAAACCTAGTGACTATATCAGCATACATCTTATAAACTAACTTAAATCTAGAACAGAACACAGCATCCAGCCCCCAGCCATTAATTCATCACTGTGAAAGGGGAAATCCACATTTCCCCTATGATAAAAAAAATTGGCCTTGCCAAGAATCGAGCCCAGAACCTTTGGCTCAGTATACAAACATGCTACCGAGTGAGTGTGAAGCTTTGAAATGTAAAAGTCTAAGGTCAAATTTCCTTTGACATCCATAAAAACCTCCATAGATTTGACATATTTAAACATATACTCATTTTTACTCATTTTAAAAACTGCTATTACAAAGTGTTTTAACACAAACTAGTGATTAAATAACATACGATGTATATGATGTAACTGTAAGCCTATATAAACTCACATATACAAACATAAAATAATATAGTGTGCTTTGTTTTTTCTTCGAGCCATTCTCTTTTCCTAAATGAACTTAATGAATAATTTAAAATTTAAAAGTAGTGTTATGTGCCAATTTTTTTAATCTTCTATTTCTTCTACATAGACTTTGTTTTAGACTTTTTAAGATTGCTTTGCATTTAAAAAGTGAGCTTCAAACACACTTGAAGTGAAGGGGTACTTTTCATATTATAATCAATGGTTGTCGACCTTGGTGGTCTTGGGTTAAAGTGCTCGCCTCAGGACCCGATGTTTGTGGGTTCAAACCAGGCAAAGGTCGATGGATGTTTCTTGAATGATAAAAATGTGAAGCACAACTTCATTTAGCGGGGCTGTCGATTGTGTCATGTACAAAAAAAACACCTTGGGAGGTATGGGAAAATACCTTTCCTTGCAAAATTGATAGGTTCTTTCATGCTCACTCATAGATACTCCGTGTGGAAGGCAACGGGAACCACAAACTTTCTGAACTCCCCTAGTACAGGGTATTTCTATCAGATAGTGCAGGAAGCAATAACCATTTGAAGAGTTGTGTGCCTGCCCAGTGCTGGGTGGATAGAAATCCCATAAAACCAACATTCAGGTTGTTGACTTAAGAAGAAGAAATCATTAGGTAAATCAAAGATATAGGCTGTGGCGTGGCATGGTGTGGAGTCTTTCCAGGATAGTAAGAGCTTGATATAATTATATTTATTTATATATATATATAAATATAATTATATCAAGCTCTTACTATCCTGGAAAGACTCCACACCATGCCACGCCACAGCCTATATCTTTGATTTACCTAATATATATATATATATATATATATAATGTTCTCAACCAATCGCTCCCCATTTGACCAATCATACATAATCTCTGCTCTAAATACCTCCTCTGGGAATGTATTTCCATTGAAACCTGACCAATGAGTGTTTTGCTGAGTTTGAGAACAATTCACAGGCACAGAGTTTAAATTAAATCTGCTTACACCCTGTCCTTTTTATGTAAGGTGTGCTATTTTATGCTAGTTTTTTACTAAAAGATCAGCATAAAATAGCACACCTCACTTTTAAAACTCAAACTCAACTGCAATACTAAGAATTTTAGTATCTAGATAAAAGGCACAAGCGCTGACACACTTAAAATATCTTGGCCCCACCTATATACCCAAATTTATAAGGTGTCAAAAGGGACAACTGCCCTCAAATATTATAGTTAAAAGTTTAAAGATCACTTTATTAAAGAAAAGAAAAAATTATGATGAACAATTTTTAACAAATTTATTAATTATTGTTACTAATATTGATATTATTTTTGAAATAAAAGTAGCTCTTTCAATACCTATATTTGAGCATGATGGTCACTAGTTGTTCAGGATTACCAAATTGGCACTGGTAAATTATTATTATTATTATTATTAGCACCGCGTCTTACTACCCGTTCGGGTTATACGCACTTACGCTAATGTGTAATGAGTAAGGTGATTGTGAAATGAAATGAAGGACCCACAGTTTAACGTGGAATTCGAATCACGGTGGAGGCCTGGCATTCCTCAGGCACTGGTTAAAATTATTTGAGAACTACGGTGACCCAAGAAAGACAAAGAACACTGTACATACTGGATGTAGAGAGCAGTGTTATAATGATGACACCGTTTGAGGAATCCATTAAAGTTTTTTCAGATGTCAAGTGTAGACAAAAAAAAACTTTCTGTAGGTATTGTAGTTTCTATGTATTTACCTCTCTAACTTGTCTGTTTCAATTACATGCAATAAACTGGTTCTGATGTATAAATACGATAAATTGTCCTGTTTGCTGTGGATTATAATTTCCCATTTCGAGGGACCCACCGAACCTGACTTTGTCGGACCCCCTAAGATCTAAATCCGGCCCTGCCCACCTAAGATCCTGAGATGAAACAATTTAGGGTAGAGGTATATAAAGAAAATATGTGGGGGGTCGGTAGGGTGAAGGGGGAGGCAAGGCAAAGAAGTTTTATCCTTGGAAATAATTTAAAAAAATATTTATAAGTATAGAGTCCAGTTTTTTTTTGTGTATCAACTATAACTACTTTTATGCATTCATACATCAAGTTATGTGATATACAACTTTCATTTTGATAGATATTGTCAATACCTGTAAAATAATATTAATTATATAATAAAATGTTATCAATGTTGGCCACAAAAAAATATGTCCATATTTTCTAAAATTAACTTACTATGACAATTGGAGTGTAGGTACTATATATTATTTGTCACTTTGAGAAAAATATAGCTATTATCTAACTTACCTCCGCACTCTCTCAACATCAGGGTCATCATACTTAACAATAATTTTCCTGTATGTGCCATCTTCAGGGCTAGAAAATACCTAAATGGAGCATAAAAATGTTATACATTATTAATGTTTGTTTTCAATGTTAAAATGCAGCGAACTCCTTTGCCACTGCTATACAGCAAACTATAGGGCTAATTAGTTTTTATCTTGCCTTTAAATGAAACATAATTTTATTTTGGGAGGAAAGAGGATGAAGGAAAGAAGGGGACGACCCTGAAACATATTTAAGGCTATTGAATTGAGTTTTTTTACCATTTTGATTACATGTTGGGGAGTGTACCACTTTATCCACATCAGTGGTCACATGGTCTAATGCATCACTCTTGTGTTAAACTGGATTGCCAGTGCCAGGGAGGTCATAGTTTGAATTTCAGTCAGGTGTATTTAGATTTTTTTTTTTCTAAATGGTTTCCCGCTTTTTCTTTATATAAACAAGGGCACACATTTCCTATATAACTCTACCTTACTTATCCTTCTTTTTTTTATACCCATTAGGGTTATAAGTATATGTAAGCCTACTAATTACTTAATGTGTTAGGAATAAGGAAAGGTGAATTTAAAGGAAGTGAACCCACATTTGTGTGGAGGAAGAGTTGAAACCAATTTTGGAAAAAAACACCCTTGGCACACCTGGCCGGGATCAAGCCCTGATCTCCCCGTCATTGGCTGTCTAGTCTATTGCGAGAGTGACACCTATGTTGCCACCAAAACTGATCATATCCCCATTAAATTAGCATAATTAATGTTTAATATGACCTTAACATGTATTAAGATGTGATGAAAAATAAAGTGTACTACTTTACCGTGTTTTACTGTTACATTTCTTTAAAAACATTTATTATTGTATATTTACTCAGTTGTTCCATATTAACACAAAAATAAGATAGAAAACACTGAGATAAAGAGTTTGTTTCAAACCATTATTATAATGTACATAATATAAATAGAATAATAGTTTTCAAGGCAAAGCTTCTCATTTGGGGAGGGGATAAGTGGGTATCATAGGTTCTTGGTACACTTTGGCCACCATCATTGACCAATGTTTCTCATTTCTTAAAATTCAATGGTTTTAAGGTTCAATCTATTTCTTTTCAACGAAACAAGACATTTGATGTCATAATTAATTAACTATATACATTTTTAAAGTCAGAACTAGTTAATATGTCATGTAATCAGGTGCATGTTAATGTTATATTTGCCCCCCCCCCCTCCCCACACACACACCTGTTTGTGTAGTGTCAAATTGGATAATTACTTATTTTTTGATAATGACATACACTTGTCTGGATTACATTGAATCAGCCTGTTTGCGCATTGTTTATATAAAAATGAGGAAGGGAACTCAATTTGAGAATATTTTCCTAGCCAGTGTGGAGAGATATGAGCCAATGTGATATGCCATACTACCTTTATAATGGTCGTTTTAAAAATAATAACAGCATATTCAAAAATGAGTAGAAAATGTATAGTAATAAAGAAATTGTAAAATTCAATTTGTGCTGCAGATGATATTAATTTTTTTTTGAAAGGTGGAAGAAAAACAACTTTTAACAATATTCTTAAGGATCCTACTACCGGTAACTTTATTTTTGGTAAGCCTACCTATATTGTATTTTTTTAGACTCAACTCAACAAACTGTTGCATTGCTATAATAGGACTACATATTGTTTTTAAGTTCAAAGGGTGTCACTCACACATTTTGAAAACAATATTGTATGGTATTCAGCCTTTTGAGGACCATGACATCTTTGCACTGTGAGCTGTACCTACAAGTACTGTTAAAGGTATTGTTAAAAATGGTTTTTTTTTAATTCATAACAATCAATCATATCCAAGTGCATTCAAAATCAGTTCTCACTTATATTGGTATAACCTTATAATGTGGTTCAAAGTGTTGGCTCTTAGACAAGAATAAATATTCTGATAAGCAAAGTACAAATTGCACCCTGATAATAAATAAAAAATAATATTTTTAGTGGATTTTTTTTTACATAGCATCCACCCTCGACTACCATCACCCCTAGCTTAATTAATAAGTAAAGAAAGATGTAATGACTATGGGCACACCACTGCCAAGTTTACTAAGAGGACTATTGATTCAATTAAAGATTTTTTTTTAATTTGAAGGAACTACAACAATTTTTGGCTAACAAGCCAATTTCCAATAACAAATTCCTTTATGAAAATAATAAAAAAGCAGTGGTCCAAGATGGGGTTCTTGTGACACTCCAGAAGTGATGGGAGAAGTAATAGTTTGAGAACCTAGTTCAAAAAACACTAAATTTAGACACTGTTCTCTCCCATTAAGGTAACTTTTCAGCCGGTTTAAGAGATTTACACAAATGCTAAGTTGTTCTAGTTTCTGAGTGCCTTGGAAAAATGTGTATAGTTCGAATCTACTTGTAGATGTTTGCTAAATGAGCTGTAAATGTAGTTCGTATAACACAATCAGCTATAATAAATCTGCCACTAAATAAGCCATGTTGTTTGGGGGATATAAAAAGGTTGAAGTAAAATTTATTCTTAGAGGAGCGTACATTAATGATTAAATTTTACATGATTGAAAGTAAGTACTACATTAAATAGGGATATTCAAGAGATTAAAGTTATTAAAAAAATCAAATTATAGAATAAAAGCAAATATTGTGCAATTTTAAAGCTAGAATAAATAACTGTACCCCTTTTGAAAATCTGTTTTTAATTGTTATCAACGTCATAGCCATCATTTTTAATATAAGTAAAGTTGAGTAAAATATGTAATATCTTAGTACTGTATTCGTGTTGAATATAGATGTGAACATATTAAAAGCACTGTTTGGTAAAGCGAACAATCCAAACATTAGAAAGTTTATTTTTTGTAATAAATCAAGGATAAGTAATTTAGTGACTTTCTTTTCTTATTAACACATTTTGAAAAGGGCACCAATAAATTTAATGCTACCAACATAAACACTATATGTTTCCCGTTTCCATCTTCAACTTAATATATAACTAAAACATTGTATCTCGTAAAAAGTTTGTTATTCACCGTCATAATTTAAATATCAACTATAGATTTGTATTTATTATTTATTACTGTGAAAACTAGATATATTTTTTTATTCTTTATTATTTTTTCTTTAACAGTGGTATCATTTTTATTAATAAACAAAAACTAAAATGGCGTAGGGCTATAAGTATGCTTGTGGTTATTTATGTATTATTTTTTGACAAGTAGTATTTTAAATAAAATTTAAATGAAAAATTAACTGAAGTTGTGTTTCAAAAACCTGGATCCATTAGAATGACTTCTGTATACCCTGTAAAGGGATACATGGATGGTGGGGGGACTTCTAAAGGGAGTGGTATGTCATTACCTACACTTTACTATTCATTCCATATTATGCTAACTAGTTACTGAAGGGGCTACAATTATGTAGTGTGAAAGGTATGCTTAGCTCTTTATTTAAGTAAAGAAATGATTAAAGAGTGTGGGATTGGATACATTATGTTAGACAACATTGAATTCTAAATTAAATACTGGTAAGAATAATCACTTATCCATAAACTTATCATTTGGGGATTAAGGTAAATATAACATTGTTATCTAAAAAATACCAATAATACAAGGACAGTTTTATTGGACGTGGCATACTGTAACCCCTTGTGCAGCCTTTTGCTTTGCTAAAAATAGGTGTCAAGATTAATCCTGGGTATTAAATAATCTAGGTCAAAACATTCTATGGTTGTTCTTTCTGTGTGTGAATATTATTTATATCGAGAATAAACCTTTAATGTATTGTGATTATATGAAGGTAATTAAGAACATATAAAATAACTTTTACTATTGATAAACTGTATCTCAACTAAATCTATATTATTGTAACTTCATTGACACTATCCAACAAAAGTGACAGCTGCCGGTCTGATAATTCACTCCTTTGGGGAGTATGTATGTTCTTTAACTGGGTGTGTAAGCGAGTCATATCCCTTTCCCCTCTTACAGCTGATTGAAGAATTTGTGTGGCATACCCGTTAAACTCATTACTTTCAAATGTTTCCTCACACTACCTTTGAACTAATGAATATATTACTACTGTCTTTGTTGTGTTCTAATTATAAAAATGTTGATACCAGTACTTTTAAATGTTTAGTTACTAAAGTGTAATATTTACATTCATTGGCCAAGAATTTAACCTTAATGTATAAAACATACTATTTTGTTTCGTAATAATGTGGGAGTGGCAAGTACAAGTATTTATCAGTGGCCCATAGCTGTGATGACGTAGTATATAGTGGCGGCTTGAATGACCAGGTCATGAAACGAGAGACGCCCATTCACAGCTCTTAACAGTTGAACAACTCGCTCACATACAACCCATAACTAGTGCACTAAGTTGGGTCACAGAACTGTATTAAATGCTCCCATTTTTCTATGAATGTAAAAATCAACATATGTTTTATAATATCTTATATACTTTGAAGCTAAAGTAATTTTAAAATTAACAAAACCCTTCTAGGTTTAGAATAACACCTAAATATAACATAAAAAATTAAATGAAGTATTTTTGACTGGTTAAAAAGCTTGAATTATCCATATCTAAGAACATAATATATATATTTGAGGTATTTAACTTGGCACTTTTTGAACCGATTAATTACCAGCACACAAGAATTATTTCAAAAGCAAGAGAGACGGGCCTACCAATTTTGCCAGGAAAGTTATTTTCACATAATTTCCAGTGTCCTAATACATACCACAATTGACATGGAACCGACAATCTTACTTCTCATGAGAAAGTTGAACTATGGATTTTTATCATTCAAGATAAATACATCGACTTTGGTTGGGTTGAACCCACGAACATCGGATCCTGAGACGAGCACTTTTTCCCAAGATCACCGTCTCAACTCCTAGAACATGATCTTATCATTGATCTATTAAGTCTCATCAAAAAGTTAATAGCCTACCTTCCAAAGGGTTAAATTTGATTTGTGTGTGCATGCCTACTATATGCTATTCATCCCCATATTAATCATGTCCACTCCTCATAAATGGTTTGGATTTTGAAACATGCAATGTAATATGTAGTCTTCTCTTAAGGGTTTTAACACCCGTCTAATTCCTGAGATATTGGGTTTGAATCCTGCCTTGATAGGCCTAGATAAATATTTGATTTCTTTTTCACATTTTGTCTGACCGTTTTTTTCTTCAAACAAATTATGATCATTCATTTTAAACTCATCTTATCAGCTGATCAGATAGAATAAATTAGTAATAGCCATTACAATGACAGTAAAATATGAGAATGTAAACAACTGGAGATATGTATGTGGTCTCTCTGTAAGTAAACTAAATTGTATTCAATTAAATGTTGCATTTTCTTTTTTTGGTTCAGGTATTGACAAAACCAAAGAATGGCAAATGGAGCTGTTGATGGAAAAACTGCGCTCCAGAGCTGGTCAGTTCAAATCATTTGTGGAGACATCCAAAGCGTTGCGAATGGCATTATTGGTAAGTTTAAATGTATTTTATTATATTACATAAAATCAGGAATAAATTGGTCTTAGACCATGAATAAGTAAGTTAAATGATAAAATTGTAAAGTCTGTTATAAATCAGGCCACTATTAAGTAACACAGGGCATAATGATTTATCTTGTGCTTTCCATTTTCAAAATTACTTTAATATTCTACTGAGAAAGAAAATCCATTTCAGGCCTACACAAGTAACTTCTGGTTAGTGTAGCCTTGAAAGTCAAAATTCAAAACAAGCAACAGTAATTTGAATCTAAGAAAAAGCAACTATCTGGTTGGATAGGGCTCGAATGATCTAAAAGGAATCACTCTAGTGTTAGACTGGCTTGCTGAAGACGGGAAGATCAGGGCTCGAATCCTGGTCGGGTCTAATGAAGGTGGTTTTTCCTAGATTGTTTTCCACTCTCCTTACATGCAAATGTGGGTAGATTACCTCTGAAAAGCTTCCTTCATCATCCCTTGATTATCATATATATATATATATATATGTGTATGACCTAAACAGGTAGTAAGATGTGATGATAAAAAAAAGAATCAAAGACTCAAGATTGTAATTTATCTTTAAGTTAATGATCTTCAACTTAATTATTTTATTTTAAAACTTAGTATCTTATGTGCAATTAAATTTTTTTTTTTTAAATCCTCTTTAACTAAATAAAGTTAAATTTGAAATTTTTTAATCTACATTCACTTGTTATTTAAACTATGGATCACACATTCATCATTAATTTCCACTAATTTATTTAATGGGTTTGTTATATTTTATGTGTGTGTTTAGGAAAAGCGGTATCCCGTGGACAGTGTGGAGCGAAGTCAGTTGCAAAAGTGCTTAGACACACTCCAGCACTCCATCAAAGTCACATCGCTCCAGGGGATGGTTGAGAGGTTGGAGAGTGTATCGAGACAGCTGGGGTATACATATTTCCATACTTGCTTACCTTTAATGACAGTATTTTTTTGTTATCACCCACTATCCCAATTTTTATTTGCAATTCTTCTCTTTCCCATTTAATTCTTGTAAAAGCATACATAAATATTATATAAATTTTACCTCAAAGTGTGAATAAAGGTTTTCCTTAAATAGTCATATATTAGGTGACCTGGTGGTCTAGGGGTAGGGTGTCAGACTTCTATGCTGGCGTCCGGGGTTCAATCCTCGGTCCCGGCAAAGATTTATCTGATTGCCAAACCCTTCCTTCACCTCTGACAAGACATCTTGTGAATGTGAGGAATGCCATGTCTCCACCGTGGTTCGGATTCCACGTTAAACTGTAGGTCCTTCATTTCATCTCACATTCACCCTACCATTGCACATTAGCGTAAGTGCGTATAACCCGAACGGGTAGTAAGACGCGGTGCTAATAATAATAATAATAATAAAAAAGTCATATATTATATTTATGCTAGGTGTCCAGTGACCTGGAAAACGGGGAACTGTCAGGGAATTTGCTTGGTCAGTGAAAAGTTAGGGAATTTGATTAAGTTTCTGAAATGTTTACATCTTGTCTTTAAAAAAACACAACTTTTGATTTACAATAGTCAAAATAATATTTTTCACATTCATGCCTACTAAATCACACCGTTCTCTTATGAGGTAGGCAAGAAACTGTGCATATAGCTCCAAAAAAAATATCTCCCTACTTAATTCATCCTCACTAACTTTCTTCATAATTCTGTAGCCTTGCATATTCCCTTCACTTCAACAACATCCATATGGCTAATGCGCTAGCCGTGTTGAGCTCGACTGCTGAGGACAGGGAGATTGAGGTTTGAATCTCGGTCGGGTGAACTGGGGGTGGGTTTTCCTAAATGGTTTTCCACTCTCCCTCCATGCAAATGCAGGTTCACTTCCTCTATTTCAACCTTCCCAATTCCTAATCCATTAGTGTAATTAGTACTTAAAGCGTATAACCCGAACAGGTAGTAAGATGTGGTGCTGAAAAATAATAATAATAACATCCATACACTGAGTTCTGCATGTTCTTTTATTCTTAAAACTTATAATGTTTCTCTTTTTCAAACATTCAGCTACAATATTTTAACAAGTCTTACATGGTCTACCCCTTTCTTTTGATCCCTACCCTTTTTTTTCATATATTTGCCTTTCAGTTAATACATAATGTATCTCTTAACACAGCTGAACATGTCAAACAGACTAATATTAATTCTCAAGGTCAACATTTGATTTTCATGTAATTTTTCCACCCTTCTCCCACATGTATTTATCAAAAGTTGAGTCATGGCTATGTGCATGCTTTAGAATTTAATTATATTTCAGGTAGAAGAAACTAAAAATAACTCTGTATCACAATGATTTTAAACCATAATGGTGTTAATCAATCTTTTAATGGCTCAATATGATCTTGTTGAGATCTATTTTGAACAATACAAAAGTCCATTGCCTTAGACTGAAATCGCTTAACCCCTTCATTGAGTGATACAATTTCAGAATGTGTAGGTATCTAGGAAAAATAAATTATGCTAAGCTGTGATCTTAATAAAATGATGTTGGAAATATATACTTACTAAATATTTATATATAGTGGTCTGGAAAAAATATCTTGGCCCTGAAAATGTCAGGGAATTTAAAAACATTATTTAGCTGGACACTCTGACATGCCTTTTCAATTACATCTCTTGTGTTTGTCCTTGATACTATTTGTTCCTTTTTCATGTTTATAATTATATATCAGGTCATTCTTTGCCAAATTTCTTTTCCTTGGTTTTGTTGTTTTTGTTTACCATTTTAGAGATATTCGTTGTGCTTCACACTTCCTCCTGAAGATTTCCAAAACCCAGGTCACGGGATTGGGTGATAGCAACAGATTTTTTTTAAAGGGCAACCATTACCTCTTTGTCCATTGAAAGCAATGTAAAGTAGAAACTGTATTCCTTTTTTTTTATTGCAAAAACCATATTTTTTTGTTCCTTTTATTTATTGCTATCCTTCTTTCCTATACCTTTTTCCATGTTTAATAAGATGATAAATTTGTAAAAAAACTTTAATTAGGATTAGCTTAAACTTAAAAAAAAAAATCTTTTGATTAAAACTTCTCGGGTAAAGCCTGAATTGGTGGGCAGGAGGTCAAGAGGATGATCAAGGGACGGGTGGATAAAGGGAATATGGAGGGGAGAGAGCAGAGGACTGGGTTATTGTGGTGGAGGAGGGGTGGTGGGAAGAAAGGATTCTCTGTTCTTAACAAACCCGGTCACTGTCTGGAAACAGTTCGTGAGAGTTATGATAATGTAAATCCTATAACATATTATATTAAATTCATCATTATTAGAGTCATGGAAAATTTGCATTAATAATAAGAGAAACTTGTAAGTGATATTTGTGAATCAATCTTTGGTTAAAAGGTCATTCAACCATCAAAATTTTAGCAAGTGTATAATTATAATTTATAAGCTATAAATAGGGATTCAATGTTGCTTATTTTACATTTCTTGATGTATTTTTCTTTCGTTTTCAGTCTAAAGTTCATGGCTGGTCCATCTGGATTTGATTGGTTCATCTCATCTGATATGTTTTACCTGGAGGTGGTGTTGGAGCCATCGGGAGCAGTCAAAGATGTTATGATCCACCATGAAGGCAGGTTAGAGCAACAGGTTGGTAAACTTTGTTTTCAATCAAACTGGTTCAGAGTATAAACATAATAATAAATATATTACATTATAGGTGGGATGTTCGAATCCTTGATCCTTCAAATTCTATGGTAATTGATAACATAGCAAATTTTTTTTAAAAAGCACAAAATTGTATAAAAATATTAAATTTACTCGAAAGGATCCTTTTTCTTCTATACACTACAATAGATTTGACAACCACTTAAGTGGCTGAATGGTCTAAGCTGTCACTTTAGGTTAGACTGGCCTGCTGATGACGAGAAGACTGAGGTTTGAATTCCGTTTAGGTCTACTGAGGATGGTTTTTTTTTCAATTGTTTTCCTTACTCCTTCCACACAAATGTTGATTGATTACCTCTAAAATGTTTCCTTCCTCATCCATACCCCATTAGAATAATTATCATATGTGCTTATAACCTGAACAAGTAGTAATATGTGGTGATAAAAAAAATTAAGTGTTGACAAATTTATTTATTTAAAAATATAAATTGTTAGTAATACCAAACCTTTAACTTTTTGTTGTTGTTAAATTTTCAATATTTTTACTTTAATTAAATGTGTACATTTTTAGTGATGATTTAAAAAAACATAAATTAGAAATGTCTCTTAACAAAGTATCATATTATGTTAGAAATTTTTTAGAAAAACTTATTCAGGATACCTACTTCATACTTAATCTGTATATTATTCATTTCACATGTCACCTCAAATTGTAGAAATTTGCTTAATATAAGTTTACAAGTATTAGTCTCAAAGATTAAGTATTATATTTGGAAGAAGGTACAGGAAAGGTGTATAGAAACATATAAAAGGGATGAACACAATATGGCTTTTACAATGAAAAAAACACACATCACGCTTTACAGTGTTGACATTGGATAGAGAGATAATGAATGGTTGCCTCATGAAGAAAATCGATTGTTACCACCCAATCCCCTGACCTAAGTTTAATTCTATCGGAACTCATTGGGGAGGGGGCAGGAGTGGGAAACTGCCGAAAAAATTAAGGATATAATAGAATATAGATGATACTTACTCTTATTGAAATGTTAAGTAAGAAGTTAATACATTTTTTTAGCATTGCATTTTACTACCTGTTCGAACTATACGCCTATGTACTAATTACGCTAATGAGTTAAGCATAGGGAAGGTTGAATTTAGAGGAAGTGTTCCCACATTTTATGTGGAGGGAGAGTGTGAAAACTATTGTGAAGAACCCACCCTTAGTTCACCTGACCGGGATTCAAACCCCAATCTCACTGTCATTGGCAGTCTAGTCTATTGTAAGAGTGACGTCTTAGGCCATGCGGACACCAAAACAGGTTGTTTTGTTATTAAATCCAGTTTCTTTTTTTGCTTTATTTTAATACTACACACTTGTGTCACCCAGGTCAATTAGGCATAACCTTGACTTTTGTTTTGTTCTTAACCTCCCTTTTATGAAGTGTGAGTGTTTTTTTTTAGAGCTGCGAAGAACTGGTAGCTTGTCTATCCCGAGGAGACTTTACAGACTTCACAGCTCAGCTGGAGGGCTTGGCTTCCATTTACCAACTGAATGCAGAGAAGAAAGTCAAGATGAAAGCATTTAGTGCTTTGCAGAGCTTAGAGACTGATCTTGCCACACTTGCGCAAGTGCAGACATTCCTCAAGGAACCGTTCAACATGGTGCACAAATCTCCTGTTGGCATTCTTGAGAAGCGTAAGGGAGGTAGGTAACTCTTGATTATAGTTTACCACCTATTTAAAACAGTATAATTTAAATTTAATTTTGAAAAAGTAAATATATAAACTGAAGGAAAGATTAAATGCTTTACTTCCTTTGTGAATAAGTAGTTGATTATTAAAATAATTAATTGGCTTAAATAAAGTGAGTAGATCCTATAAATATCAGCTTTTATTTGATTTAGAGTTAACGAAGTACAATAACCAAGGCTTATCAAAACATAAGGTGGAGCAGAGTAGTTTGATTTCCAGTAACGTAGATAGCATATTGATTTGCAGCAAAGTAGATAGCATATCAATTGACCTTCAACACAACTCCACCTTCGGTTTCGCTCAGTTTCTTTCTAGCATACAGGCCTAAGTGCTAATATCTCCTCTTCTGTTAAATCACCTTAAAGTAACAACTAACCAAATAATATTTCATGTGTCCAAAAACATTTGACATCATTATTATGTCACAATGCTACACATATTTAGAAAAATAACAATATTTCTTTGAATATTTTTTGTTTTCAACTTAATGGCTTGAAATCATAAACCAAGGAGTCGGGAAAATAATTGCTTAGTCCTTACTTGTCAAAATAAATTGGCATCTTGTAAGTAAATTATTTTAGAATTATTTCTTACTTTTGAAATCTATAAATTTATCTTTTATCCCAACCTTTGATGGGCCATTTGTTCTTAAATTTCTACACAATGCTGACCCAAGTCCTTAGATTTAATACCATTACTCATTTGACCGCCTCTCTGATCTGAGTTCTTGGCTACAGACACAAAGGTCCTGGGCCTGATCCCAGGCTCTTATAGAATTTTCTGTGAAGTAGAGGGTTTGAAACGGAGTCAATTCAGCCTTGTGAGGACAATTTGAGGATCTACTTGAATAAATAAGTAGTTGCTGCAGTCTAGAAAATTAAGATTAATGGCCAGAGGGTCGTTTTGCTGACCACATGACACCCTCTATCTGCAGATGTTGGCAATATCTTTACCAACATGCGGTGGCGACTTGGTCGGACTAGCTCATTTGTGGACTGACACCATAGAGTTTTTTATTTCATTTTTTCATTCCATTTGATCATTGTTTTGTTTGTAGGCCATGCCATGAAGCTGACTTATTTGGTACCACCCTACGACTTGTTGGATCAAAAGGGTAAAACCTCAGTGCCATTATCTGTTGAAGAGGTCACCTCCAAGAGTTTAGGTTACAGTGTTCTGGTGTGCATGGAGGGGTCCACATCCCACAAGCTGCCAACTGTACCCCTTATCTCGCTCAACCCGAGTCCCAACGGCAAGAGGTTGGTGATTTTTTTAAAAATTTGAGTTCTTATTACTTGGCTTGTTGTTGAATTAATATTCCTAATTTAAAAGTAATTTATGATACATATTATTAATAAATGTAAGATTGTAGAAAAATGAAATGTAAATAAATTAAAAATACAGACACTTGAACATTTCGATGCCATGTGGCATCTTCTTCAGGAGGTAATAGACTCGAAAAAATATGAAATGGTGCAAGTAGAGGGAAAAGGAGACAAAGAATTCTTTATAAAATCATTAGTTATTTCACATGTTATTTTTGTTTTCAAAACAAATGTGTTGGTTTTGATTTCTAGTACTCCCTCCTATTCTCCCCAGACTGCAACGAATAGCGCAACTCTACCCGCAAGTTTTGTGCTGCGTCTCAACAACCCCTTGCCCATGTGTCTAGGGTTGGTACGGAAGATACAACAAGTGACTGAGATTGAATGTGGGGATGTTTCCTCTCCCCATCCCCTGCTTAGTCTCATAACACAGCATGTGTCAGCAGGGCAACAGGATTGTGCCAATAACAGGGGACTCTTTGTGGTGAGATATTTTATATAGGGGTTGAAACATAATTTAAATTAGCAAGTAATGACTTGTTCATATTCGCTGTGGTCAAATTAGGCCAATCAAAAGCTTTGAAACAAACATAGCACTCTGAGAAAGTTAACTATAAGAACTAATGGAAGGCACCTGCACATAATTTGACGAACACATAGAAATAGTATTATAAGACACAACCCCAAGTTTAACCAACGGTTAGACTTTATGAACAGTTAAGTCACGAGGACTCTGACGAGACAATCATTGTAAGATTGGCCCTTAGTGTCAATTTTTATGTTTAACAATAAGGAGGCTTAATGGATAAATGACTTTTTAATAATGGAAATGGCTAGAAACACGTAAATAATAAACTAAATAATGCAAATTTAAAGAAGAAAACCCATCTAGGCAAAGAGGAAAAGTTAGGGAAGAATCCAATGCACAAAGGTAGCATCTTTCTTCCGTCTTCTATAGTACAAGTGGTTAAACACACCTTTATAAAGGCAACAATGATGAAATATAGCTCATTTTGTGTTTAAATGTGTGTGTGACTACTTCTACTATAGAAGACAAAAGTAAGGAAGAAGATACCACCTTTGTGTAGTGAATTTTTCCACTAGGTGGGTTTTCTTCATTAAATTTACTCTTAGTAGTTTATTTTTCACTTATTCCTATCACTTTCCATTATTATAAAATCTAATTATATTTGTATGTTAATTTGTGGGCTGACAGTTTATTTAAGTCACTAATGGACAGTTGTAACAATAAATGAGTCATTTAAAGTTCTTATGCGTTTTTCAACCAATCAAGAAAATTTAATATAATTATACTAGCTGAAGATAGGTATCTCTGAGAGTAATCTAAACTATTTTTTATAAATAAAACTAAAAAACACTTAGCTATATAATTTTTGTCTGATTTAATCTTACGTTACACAAATCTTGATTTAAAAGAATTCAATGATTGCATTTACTTAAAAACCGAAGTCTAAAAAATGAACATATCAGACACAAAACAATCTTTCTTATTTATATTTAGCTAAATTCAAATATTTCCCGTTATAATCAAAAGCTTATTAGATCAATCATTTAATTTCCACTTTAAAAAGGATAGTGCTCATATACTAGATCATCTTCAACAGAATTCTCTAACTATTTTTTTATTTTTTTTATTTTAGTCATTGCCAGATCAACATCACTGCTATTTTATGACGGAGAACAAGGGTTTGGAAGGAGTCCTTGTCACAAATATCCCTTTTACGCATCCTGCTCACGTTCCTCAAATATTGTTGTTTCTTCGACAACAAGCTCTGTTTAATGTGCTGGTTGCAAGCTGCATACGCCCCCCTGGAAAGCAAGGTATGAATGTAATTTCTTAAACTTGTATATCCTACTGCATTCATTGGTTAATAACTACCCCTTTTATATTAAAGAAACTAAATTGATGGTTTTCATTCACTTTTGGCAATTGCTTGATGTTCTTTGAGGATTTTTCTAAAATATATGACAACTTATCTGGACACATATAATAGTTGAATATGTTTAAATATGTTAAACTTATTGTGAATGTTTTATATTTGTGTATGTTATTGTGAATTATAGAAGGGGCAAGGACTACACACTTACATAAAGTTAATGTTCTACAAAGCATTATTTATATGTAGAAACATTTACAGAATATTAAGGGTGTACAAATGGTGATTTTTTTATTTCAAATATTATCGAATATGAATAATTTCAAATTATAACACAGTAAAGTCCTGGATGTTCTACCTGTCCTAGTCTTAAATTATTTTGATCACCAATTAGAATCAAACTAATGTACTCTAAATAATACAATTGCGCCTCTATTAGACAGTTCAAGGACATGTTTATTAAACTAGTGATCTTCCAAAGCATCACTGATGGGCACGTGGGTAAATGTGTCACTCAAGCAGATTTGTTTGCGGGAGACAGGAATTGGCGGTTTCCAATATAAGTGTGCATCTATGGTGAGGCAACGGTCCTCTGGATTGTTTAGTCTGTTTTCCTTTCAGACTTTGAAAACATGATTATGTTTGAGGTCATGGCTCTGTCCTGGCAACATCTGTCTGTCTCGTTTGAACACCCTCTAGAGGAGACGATGGCAACAGCAGAGCTTGATCTTACAGACATTGGTAACACCAAATGCAAGATATATGGCAGTGGTAGCGAAAATGTCTCTACTCCTGAACACATCAGCAAGGTGCTACAGAGGTCAGTGACATTACTCATCTCATTGACAGCTTGTATTTCTATTATGTAAATTATCCTACTTTGTATTAAATATTATTAATACTGTTTTCACACCCGCCTCGGTGGCTTAGTTAGCTAACACACTAGTTTTGTGTTGAGCTAGACTGCCGAGGATGGGGATATTGAGGGTCAAATCTCACTCAGGTGAACTGGGGATGGTTTTTTCTAAATGGTTTTTCCACTCTCCCTCCACGCAAATGCGGGTTTACTTCCTCTATATTCAACTTTCCCAATTCCTAACCCATTAGCGTACTTAAACATATAACCCGAACGGGTAGTAAGACCTAGTACTAAAATAAACTTTTATCACCTAAGCACTGTATTCTATTTTATTCTTATTACTGTGCTTATGTTAGGTTAGTGTTGAAGCTAACTATAATAATGGTTTTCTTAGGTGCTGGTCCATCCCTGTGACAATGCGCTCATTGATACGTTCATGGCAATCACAAAGCTTACGTTCTAATGGGCTGTCCCTGGGTGGGAACCTAGGTCTTCCACCGGGCAGTGACTCTGGCCGGCATGGGGGCTCTAATGGACATTCTGTCCCAGACTTTGATGTTGACAGGGTGAAGACAGAACCAGACGAGGGTGGTATGTCCCATGGGCATTCTTTGGGCTCTAGCCGACAAGGGTTTGGCTCTGATATGTCAGACAGTGTTAGCTTTCAAAGTCCACTTCACCAAAGTGATGGGCAGATACCAATGGTAAATCCTTTCCAATTCGGAAACCTTTTGGCAGGCTCCCCACTAGATAAGGGACGAGCTTTACTCAATATGATGAATGAGCAACCTACAGGTAAAAAGTTGCGTAAAAGAAAAAGTGGAGATGGGTCCTGGCGTAGTCCCAAAAGAAAACCTAGTGAAGACTGCGAGATTGTTTTAGAGAGCTCTAGTAGTGATTCAACACCTTTAGGAACCCCAACATCTAGGGATGCTCCCGTTGATATGGATGCAGACTGTGAAATTGAAAAGGTAAACTCTGATTTTGAAGAAGAGGAAATTATGGAGTTGGATGATGTTGAGGATGTATTAACCATCAAGAAAACGAAAAAAGACAAAAAGAGTTCACCTCCGACAATTATTTTGGATCTTGCAGAAAACAAGTCTATTGTTCCACCATCTGTTAGCATCACCCCTATCTCGTCATCGACAACAAGCTTTAACTCTGTATTGACGGGGATGGGTTTAGAGAGGAGGCCGGGGATAGAAATTATTCCCATAGTATCTACCCCGGCCGCTTCTCTTCCAAGCTCCATTACCATAACACCAATAACCTCTAAAAGCATTAGTGAAGACAGAGGGAGGGATCGCAAAAGTAGCAAGAGCAGAACAGAAGATAAGTTGAAGTTAGAGAAGAAGAAAAAAAGGAAAAGAGATGAAAGTCCTGGGGGGCTTGCCATGGGTCCCCCCGAGAAACTTCCACCTAAACAGGACCCACTCTCAAAACCTGTGAGTGTAAGTATTAAACCAACTGAGTCTCCACCTCTTTCATCAGTTAGGCCTTCCTCCCCAGCTGGAACTGTCAGGAAGTATGCCTCATCACCAACTCACATAAATCTTTCGGTAACTAAAGCTGGCTCCGGAAAATCCTCATCTTCCCACCAGAGTCCAAAACATTCTCCTGGATACACGACTAGCAGCCCCAAACACCATGGCACATCATCACCAAAACATCAATCATCTAGTGGTTCAGGAAAACCTAGTATGTCTGCACTTAAATCGGCTGCTAACTCACCTTCAACAGCTGGAAAAGGCTCTGGAGATGGCCAGAAAATGAAATCCTCTTCCTCCTCCAACAAAGATAAAGATAGGAAGATATCGAGTTCTTTTGGAGGAAGTAGTAGTTCAGGTTCAGGTTCAAGTCCTAAACTTAAGTCTTCAAGTGTCAAGTTAAAACAACTGGATTTGTCAAGCAGTAGTGTGGATGGGAATGGTAGTAGTCAGAGTGGGGGAGCAACACCACCTTCGGGAAACGCTGATGGCGGAAAATCTTCAACACCTCAAGCTAGGAATAGGAAGGGGTCTCTTTCCGCCGTTATCGATAAGTTGAAATCAGCACAACACTGCGGACCAGAATCTGGCGATGTAGTAAAGGAAGGTAGAGGAAGTGGGGGTGGGGTGAGCAGCAAAGGGCCAGCTGGAGACCCTAGTAAAATTCCAGGAGAGTACATGGTGAAGCCAAGTCTTGATGGGATGAAAATTACCATCAACAAAACTAGAACCAAAGATTCCAAATCTGGTACAACAAAAAGTTCATCTTCCAGTTCTGGAACAGGCTCTCCAAAAACTCATACTGGTTTGAAACCTGGTGTAAATAGTGGTCCAGCATCAAAGAAACCTCATCAGACATTGCAGCAGAAACCAACAAGCAGTGTTTCCAGTTCTAGCAGTGCCAAAACTGGGAGTAACTCTTCAAAAATGTCTTCTGGGAAGTCAAGTAACTCTCCTGTTTCTGGAATACTCTCAAAATCTTCTTCAAAGTCCAGTGGATCTCCAAAGATGGGTAGTTCATCTGATGCTAATAGAAGAGATAATAAGCAGAGACCACCTAAAAGTAGTAGTGATCGGGAGAAAAATATTTTCAGCAGCTCTAAAGGACCTGACTCTAGGAAGTCTAGCCCAGTTCCATTGAGGGATGACTCTGATGGATTCAAGCTTCTTACCCCTCATGCAAAGATGGATTCAAATTTGCCACCACAACTAATGGTTGAAGGGCTCATCAAAACACTAGACACCAAATTTCAGATTCCTAAGCTTTCCGCTCGACTAAATGCTTCAGATAGTGACAGCAAGAAACTAAATGTAGATAAAGTTATTTCAGGGGACCTTAACAGGAGCGATGCTGTGAAAACTTTAGATATAACAAGTAAAAGTGATGGAGCTTCCAAATTTCCTTTAGTTTTGAAAACAACAGATGATTTGAAGAATCAAAAGTTGTCACAAATAACTGTGACATCTACACATTCTTCTGGTAGTAATTCTCTTTCTGGTCTGACTGGTTCCATTTCTAAACCTTCAGCGCCTTCTCTCACAAGTAGTTCTAAATCATTAGAAGTAATTTTGGACACAACCATGCAAGTTCCAACATCAACCATCTTGCCTGTTATTAGTATTGTGCCTGTAACTGATGTACCTTCAGAAGCATTAGAACTATCGAGTTCCAGATCCAAAAATGAATCCATTCGACAGATACCAAATTTAAAAGATGAAATTCAACCTATTTTAAAACTTGATGTTGTCAAGTCTTTTTCTGGTGTAGATCCCTCTGCACATTCTTTGGTATTGCCAGGGAAAGCGTTGGAAAGTGTACAATCCAAATTTACCTCAAGTTCTAAGCAGGCGGAAGAACCTAAGAAGTTTCCCATCCTTTCCATGGAAGTTCCAAATAAGATTTCTGTGAACAAAACTACAATTATTACAAGTTCACAAGAGGCTGCTGAGATGCTTTTAGATTTCTCAGCGTCTTCTAATCTGCCCAATAAGTCGGTGGTACCTGACTTAACCCAGGGAAAACTAACGTCTGTGCCAGAAAGAGCTCTGGCTACATCTGCCCCAAGTCGTAGAAACACTCCTCCACCTTTGCCCCCTCCCCCAGTTTTTCCAAGCTCCCCTTCCGTGTCAGTTCATATCCTCAAATCCCCTGTTCCTTCCCCTATGGTGATTATCCCCTCTCCTCACTCTGCTTCCCCTTGCATAACTGATGATGAACTCATGGACGAAGCTCTTGTTGGTGGTAAATAAAAATGGTGGACAACTATTATGTTGATCCTGTATTAAGTTATGGATTTATTTCTTATATTATTTGAATTACGCTTTATTGACTAGACTTTCACATTTGGCAATAGAATACGATTAATTAATTTTGAACCTGTATTGCAACCTTTGTATAAAAGTTACACAACTTAAAACTATTGCCCAGGAATGACTGGTGAGATGTTGGACTATATTAGCTACTAAACAACAACTAACCTCATACTACATGTAGCCTATGTAAAATACAGACACTTGTTTCCAATATTATTGATCAACGCTGTCACACTTTATTATAATTTACATCTTGACAACTAATTATTTTCCAGGATGGATATTGATTTTAGTTGATAAACTTCTCAGCTCAAGTATTTACTCTTTGTTTGAACTATAGAGAGGGAAAAAAAATCAACGATATACTATTTCTCAATAGTTTGAGCTTAACAGAATAAAGCTCATCTCAAACTATTGAAAGCTTGAAGCGCAGATAAAAACTGGGGAAAATAAAAAGATCTATAGATTTTAAAGTGTAAAAGTACTTAGAGTATGTATTATTAGAATTTGAAAAAACATCAAGTGCTTCCTAGTTTTTTTTTTACTTTCGATTCTTGTTTTACCCCATAGTCTCATATCATTCTTTCCTCTAATCAATTTACGGACTTAATTTTTATTGGCTTCTTCACATCCAGGAAGCTCTCTTAGGGGGATTGTCAAATTATCCATGTAATTTCCTTATCTGTTTCATTTATCACTCAGACTGGTGCTATTTAAAAGTAATTCCAATGGATGCATCCCTACCTTGAATTATACAGAATCTTGAACTATCAAGACTATATTTTATTTAGAAAATGTTTCAAGTTGACATTGTAGCAAATCTAAGAATAATATAAAAGCTGTGAATCAAATAATCAGAACTGATTGATTATTTATGTATGTGTTTATATCAAAGTTGGTTAATTGGTTGGTTAATTTCACTATTATGGCTTGTTTTATCTTGAACTTTCATTATGAATATTATATAATAATATTCCTCTATAAGGAAAACTTCTTTTTGCTTTATGAAGTAATTTTGTTAAATTTAGAAGAAGGTATAGGAAAGGTGGATAGAAACACACACAAGGAATGAGCACAATATGGCTTTTACAATGAAAAGAAAAACATACAGTTTCACACTTTACATTGCTGCCACTGGGCAAAGAGGTAATGTCTGCCTCTTGAAGAAAATTAATACTTTGCCTGTACTTTCTTCCAAATATAACAAAATTAACTCGGAACTAAAAGACACATCCTTTTGTAACTAGCAATTGAGAATGATAATTTTGAACATGGTGCCTTTGATTTCAACAGTCAATATAGGCCATCAGAATGTATTTGTTGTTACACCTTTATTATAAAATAAACAAGCAGCTGTTATTTTATGATACAAATTATATTAGATTTACTGGTCTTGTTGACACATGATGAGTTAGCATTGACTTTACAGTATGAGTGTTGATGGGTTATTCTAACACACAGCATAATTTAATCAATTCACATAATTTCTCAAGCAGAAATTGTTAGATACTAAAACTGTCCAAGCCGGAAGCAAACTTTCAAACATCCAGTTCAAAAGTATCAAACTTTTTAATATAGATCATGTGGTCTTAATAAATACATACTTACCTAATCACGCCATTCCCTTACGGAGTAGGCAGGAAACTGTTAATACAGCTCAAAAAACAACTACTTCATAGTTGATTTATCCTCACTAGCTTTCTCCACACTTCCCTATCCTTGCAAACTCCCTTCACTTCAACAACATACACCGAGTCATACATGCTCTTTTATTCTTTAAGATTCTTAATGTTTCTTTTTCACACATTCATCTACAACTTTTAGCCATGTCTTACATAGCCTAACACTTCCTTTTGATCCGCACAATCTACCATCACTGCTCTTACGAGTTTTTTCACATACATTTCTTAGATATCACATTCCAACCGCATTCACCTTGACTTGTGTTTCTCCAGACAAACCCATGCTTCACATCTATACAACAATGTTGGCATCAACACAAAAATAGTAGTAAAAAAAAGCAAAAAAAATAAGCTGGTGAGGTAAGAAAAAACTTTCTTGTAGTCTGGGTGGCTCCACATCGTTAAGCTAAATTGAGATGGTGGCATGTGCAAAGTGTATCTATTTTTACAATGGTCACTGTTTTGCAGCAAGTTGGTGATGTTGTATTTAGCACAAGAGAAAGTTTAATATAGGATCCTTAGCCCAGTACATCAAGGTAGCTAAAATACAATAATACAAATGTGTAAGCCCTGTTCATGTGTGAGGGTCATTTGCCATTCTATTAAAATTTACTTGGGAGAGGGTGTAATTATGTGGTTTATAAAATTGGTTCACTTTGATTTGTCGGGACCTATAAGGAGATGAAATATTAAAGACCTTCTCAATATGCTCAAAAATTAACATGCTACTTATTTTTATGTGAAAATGTATCATTGTATTTGCAAATAATCACTTGTATAGACTGTTAATAAAGGATCCTTGTGGCTACCATTAATTGATTAGAAAATAAAATATGGATCATAAAAGGTACCTTCCTAATCTTAATATAATTATTTAATGTTTCAATAAAATTAAAATTATTATAAGAGTTAAAAGTAGTTAAACTGACACTGTAAAAATATATTTATTAAAAAACATTTTAAACTGCAACTACACTTTTTATATTCATTTCAATGTGTATTTATATATGTTTTATTGTAGAGTACCAATGGCCGAACTAAAAAAAGTACAGTATCAATCATAAAATGTGTTTGGCTTTTAGTTTAAGTATAGAGGGTGTACATTAATTTTTTTACAAACATTTTAGGGCCATATTCCCATATTGAACATTAAAATAATAATAATAATATTTAGCACCCGTTCGGGTTATACGCTTTAAGTACTAATTACGTTAATGGATTGGGGATTGGGAAGGTTGAATTAGTGGAAGTGAACCCGCATTTGCGTGGAGGGAGAATGGAAAACCATTTAGGAAAAACCGCCCCCAGTTCACCCGACCGAGATTCGAACCTCGATCTCCCCGTCCTCGGTGTTCGAGCTAAACACGACTTGCGCGTTAGCCAACTACGCCACCGAGGCGGGTCTGAACATTAAAAGAAAATTAATATAAACATGGGACAAGAAACACTTAGATTTAGAGTTATTAAATGTTTACTTAAAGATGGATTGGTCATGAGGGATCCATTGAATGGCCTGCTCAATCACCATATTTCAACTTGGTAGATTTTTTTTATCTCTGTGGACATTGAAAGTCCATTGTTTATGCAACTCATGTGCCTGATGTTTAGGTTTCAGGAGATTTAAATGGACGTGAGCAAGTAGGTAATTAATATAACAGATGTACTCAACAGAGTGTGACAAAGCATGGAACGCAGACTCAAGAGAGTGCATCGATTCAGGACGACACTATTTTGAACAATTAAAAAAAAATCTGTTTTGTGTTTTTGTTAAGCTTTATCTTGTTTAGTTGCATTACTTCTTCTGTGTGATTGCTTATTATTTGAACAATAAAATTCCTCCTCACTCAGGAACAGTGTTTCTAGACCTATGTTTATATGAACTTTTCTTAGTGCCTAGTCCCATAGAATATTTGGTACCAATTAATGTACACCCTGTATAATGTAAGCTGGTCACTTTTAATGGTCAGAACTCTACAAGCTGTATTATGAAAACTAATGGAAATAATATTTATTAGTATTGAATTTAGGTAAAATTATCAAACTTTGTCTTAGCCTAGACATGTAAAAGCATTTTAACACACGTGAATATTGCCTTTGAAGCTGATTGTATAATTATATATTATACCCTCTGTTTACCCAGTATGGTCCGCTACTGTGCTTTTTTTTTTATAAGAAAGAAGTAGGGTTAGGTTCTTAATTCTTGGGAAATTTCTGATTAAGCCCCTCGTAATCGGGAGGTTCAAGAAACCCCAGGGTTTCAAAGGCAACATCCTGCCTTCCGACTCTGATTTTAATAAGAAGGTATGAATGACCTCGGGGGTGTTTACGAGTTGGTTTCGATTCAAAGATGGACACCGCAAATGTAAAAGTCGTGCTCTTCGTTGGCAACTGCCCCGCACATCCTGCGCTCGACAAACTCAGGAACATCGAGCTGGTGTTTCTGCCAAAGAACACCACCAGCATGCTTTAGCCCCTGGACCAGGGAATAATCCAGCAAGTGAAGGTGAAGTTCCACGAGAAGCTTGTGTGGAATCTCAACATGGGCAAGGAGGTCAAAAAGTGGGATGTGTTCAGGGCCATGGAAGGAATCTTCGCCAGTTGGAGGGCCGTGAGTCCGGCTGTAATCACCAACTGCTTCCGACACACCCACTTTGTCCTATCAGTCAACGAAGAGGCTGCAGTCCGTGTGCTTCCCGCCACTGCCAGCGCCGAAGACCCAGACGACCCACCGCCAGTGGATGCCAATTCTCATCCAGGCCCCTCCACGGAACCAAGGCAACATAGGTCTCCTCATGGAACCGCAGCCTAGCCCATCAACAACACATTTGTCTGCCCCCCTGACTTTCACTCGGCCATGCGACGAGGAAACTTGTCAGAGATTAGCCCCAGACTGCACATCTGAGGAGTACATAGCAGCAGACGATTACATCACAGTTTGGGGCACCCTCGACGACACCGATATAATTAGGGAGCAGCAGGAGTCCAGCGACGAGGAGGGGGAGAAAGAAATGGAAGAAGAGCCCGAAGACATCCCCACAACGAAAGATATTCTGAAAGCCGGGGACGTCTACTCAAGAGCACTTAATCGTCAGGGCGCTAGCGAAGAACTGTGATTCCAGTTCTATAATGTGAATAATTTCGTCGAGAAAACTGGTGCTAAGAAGAAGCAGGCCTCCATAATGGACTTCTTCAAGAAATAGGTAGGTTTTATTTTATTTTTCCACGTGCTGTCTAAAAAATGCAATTTTTGCGTGTGAGGGTCGTGGGTGGAACGATTAACGGTTAAAATTACAATAACAACCGGCTTCGAAATAACGAACTTTTTCCAGGGAACCGTGAAAGGTCGTAGAATCTAGAGTTGACTGTACCAAGATGATTGATTATTGAAAAAATGATATTTTGTTAGTTTTAACCGTCAATTTGCAATGCAACTATTTTTTTTATTATTTTTTTGTGATGTACAAAAATTATAGCAATTAAAGTGTGTGCTTAGACCTACAGTTATACATTATATTTAAAAAAAACTTCAGTAATTAAAAAATTGACTTTTTAATCGGTTTCCTTATCATTGTTTTTCCATTTGACTATAGTTTCATAGAAATCATCAACATGTTCTTGTTGGATATATTTTAGTCTTTTGTATGTCCGTCAACTTTGGTATATTTACTGTATATACACCTTCTGGATAGGCTTTTCCAATAGGAATATCCATAATACGATTTATTCTTTCTCCAAGAACGAAAGTGTGCTTTACAGGACTCCCTATGAATGTAAATGCTATCACTGTTCCAGGATGGTCAGAACTAAACTGAAACTCCATCCATGATGGTACATTGAAAGGAGTTTTCTGGGGTAAATCTATGTGAAATCAACCAATTAAAAAATAATTCTGGAACTTAGTGTTTCAAATTTTGTCGATTTTTAGAACATTGGTTCTATTTAGGCTACTGAAAGTATGAAAAAATGTTGTTTTTTTTACATTCCGTTTTTGAGCTATTGGCATTCAACTTTTGGAATTTGCATGATTTTAGTCACATTTTAAAATCTTCAAATGACTCTATCTCAAACACTATAAGACTTAGATAGGTGGAATTGGTACCATTCTCTTCAAGATTTTACAAGCTTTAATATAATAATATGTAACTTGACCATATCTAACATTTTTTCTTTGTTAAATCCCAAAATACACATTTTAATTTTTTTTTTTTAAATATGTCTTATTTATACATATTTTGGGAGCATATGTAACCAATTTGAAGATGGGATGACAACGGGATCATGTTTTAATAAATAGTTGTATATAACGGTACATGGCAAATCGACCCAGAATAAGGTGTATATCCTTATAACTTACCAAAAGTGCAAAAAACATACTACCATACAGGTTTGTAGTTAGTAAGCTCATTGTACAGTTTTTGTTTTAAATTTATTTTCAAAACAATTTTTACAAAAATTAATATAATTAAAATTAAATTGCAAAGTAAGATATTAGAGCTATGCTAAAATATTATAAAATGTTGTACATACATCTAAGCTGGAGGCTATTGATAGAGAAGCTCTTGCCGGTTTATCAGACTATCAGTTGCCTTGGTTAGTTCTTCTAGAGTCAGTTTGTAAGTTCTCTCAGTTGCAGTTTATGTATTCACCTTTGCAAATGATGAAGTTTTTGGGAAAAGATAATACATCCGCTCTTCTTGGGTAAGTGAATGAAGGAGATGGTACGTGATTATGGAGAAATAATACATTCACTTCCTACTCGGTATAATTTTTTGAGATAACACATGCCAACAAGCAATTGTTATCATATGCACAAGTTACAAAACCTGCTATTTGAACCAAAGGCACATCTTCAGTTTTAGCTCCTACCTGAATCTTATGGACATCATAGCTTTCACTGTAGGAAATAATTTTGGTCTTAACCTTATATTGGCTTTGAGGTATGAACGCATGGTACTTTTGTTTACCAGTGACTGCAATGGCATCGTTGAATCTTTCTTCTAAGACTTTTCCTTCTTCATTAAAAAAACCCACCCAGGTAATATTCTCTTTCCCTCATTCAAACAATTGGTAAGGCGTCAAGATTTGACTGTCCACTGGCTTCTGTAGGCTGGCTTTAGCTGCAAGCCTTTTCACACACTCCCTTGCCATGTGATGTTGTATAGAAGTGCCATTATGCTTGTACTCCATTGAAATCCTCCTCATTACAGCATAAATGTGAAAATCTCTTATGGTTCTTGTATTGAAAAGCGGAATCATCGCTGAAGTAATATACTTTTTTTTGACAAATTTGGTAGAATTTCATCCTTTATAAACAAAATAAGTTTTTATTTTTGAAAAGCGTTTACCAGAACTGTGTTGTGCGTTAGACAGTCGAATATAAACACAACACTTTTGTACCTTAGTACTTCCTGATCATTGGTTTCATCTTTGGTCTTGAAATATACAACACATGGATGCAGCGTAGCAATGGAGTTATTCCAGTGAAACTATTGCGCTTCATCTTGAAGCACAGATGAATAGTTTTCAGCAAAATCACTATGAAATACAACTTCATTTTATAACAATAAATATTTCTTCTCCAAAAAATATGACGACTGTTGTTTGGCAACAAAGTCATGCCTTTTTAGCTTAACTAAATGATTGCAGAAGTCCTGGACAAAGTCCTCTGTTGTTTTACTCATGGTCTCAAAAAACAGCGATCACCGGTAATCCACTGTTTATAAGTGACATTTTCCACCATTTCTTCTTCTAAGGCTGTGAGTAAAGAATGTTTAAAGGTACCGGTACTTATGTTTGGACAGAAATCACATTCATTTATAAGACATAATTTGGTAGGTGGGTTGCACATTATTTTAGAAATAAAATGTTTGTATGTCTTAAGTGGCTGGTCCGAACCAAAGTTATTTTGTGTAAGTTTTCTCCAGCCATCATCAATTTTGTATGTTTATAAGTAGTGAAAACGCAAACAGAATGCGTGCCACTTGCTCCCGCTATGATGCAATTTTTTGGCCTTAATTCAGCAAATTTTGAAAATCTAATTTGTACTTCAGGATAAGTAGATTTGAAAAGACTGAAAATTTCTTGCAAATTTCCTTAAAATGATCTCTTTTGAACACGCAGGGGCTTGCCATCACTATTTCCCCCCATTGAAACGTTGTTTTTTCCCCCGGGCATTTGTCTGCTGGTATCATTACTACAATAAAACTATTTAAATAGGATAGTACTTTCTTCTGACAGTGACTTACTTTGTTAAGGATGTAGGGTAGTAAGTATTCCTTTTTCTTCTGTCAACCTCTTTGCCTTTCTTGCTTTGTAATTACCAACGCCGAATTCCTGTTCAATTCATGCACAAGATCAACTTTTGGATAGCGATGTTATTTTTTTTTTCACTTCCATTAGATATTTTGAATTTGTCTTTAAATGGATCAATTATTTCTTTTTGGGTGTCAATATAGTCACACTCTCTTTGGCTTGGAATGTTTTCCCCGTGGAAAAATGTTTAACTAAAAATCACAAAATTGAGAAATATGTGGTTTTGGAAATTAGACATTCATATGTATTATTAAGATATGAAAAGAATACTAATTCAGTATTACATATTTTACTATTTTGGGCGTAATCAAAGAAGAAAAATTATAAGAATTATTTTAAAACGTTGAAATTCAATAATTTATATATTTTTTATGGTTGTATTTACAAAAATCAAACAAATCTTGTTGAAACGTACAACCTTTATTTTAATAGGAGAAAAATAAACAAAGCTGTTAAACAATAGCTACGATCAGATTTAAGTACGGTCGTAATACACGTTTTGCTAGACAGTTGTTGGAATTCCCACTTAAGTTGTCCGATAGGTTGGTCGAACAACAGTTTCCTATTAGTACATCGATATAATCATAGAGCACTCTGTCAATATATTTTATTTTTAATTAGAACATTTCTTTCTATGAAAATAGGAACAATTTTTAGTATAACGTTGGTACTAATCACAAACAGCTTTTTGTTGTTTACTTAACTTTGCCTATGTTTTCATAAAACATGCAAAAATATGAAAAATTAGAAAAAATTGGAGAAGGTGCATTGTTATATTGTATTAGCGTTCTAATTTTAATTTTTACCTCCTTAATGTTTAAACTTTCTCTTGAAAATTTTTGTTGTAATAGTTTTTTATTCTTAGAATCAGCCTTGTTTTGATGATTGAGTTTGCTATAACACAAATTTTACCCAACCTTTAAGGTTTTTGACTTTTTGTAGTTGTTATTAATGTGTTTCTACAGGTTGGAGGTTGTTTTGCCTGCAGCTGTTTGTATAGTGTTTGTTGAGTATCTGTTACTATCACTTCACATGTGCACAAAGGTTATCATTCGCCCTCCACTAGCCCATCATACCTTGCCTTCCTTTCTGGAATTTAGGACAGACTATATAGATTGGAAAACAAATTGTTCAATAAAATGAACCCAAATCATTTTGAGCTGATTGGGTTACAAGTAGCCCACTTGCAAAATAAACTTTACAGGATATACAAAATAAATTTTAATAAGAGGCCTCGGCGTTAAAGATTTTGTGAATAGTGGAAAAATAATTATGTATCGAATAATTTATCTGCATACCATGAACAAACAAATGAATTACTGAATAGCCCGGTTGATGTCACTTGAAATATGATTGGCAAGCTAGAACATGTGATTTCTTCACTTAACACGAAAGTTCTCCTTGTCAACCCTTAAGTTTTAAGTGAACTTAAGTTAACTGCACTGTGATGGCTTTCATTGAAAAAGGGGGGG
>CABFOV010000149.1:201390-216448 GCA_902141375.1 Timema poppense
GGGGGGGGGGGGATTGTTACGTTATGTGAAAGTTGGGAATGTTAAGTTGATTGTGATCCCGGTATAACCTGGACTAACAACATTTATAATAGCCCAACCCGAGCTTTCCTGAATGTTATATTATCCAACCCCATATGCGGCACTCTTTTCCAACTGAGCATATTGTAACACCATTTTCTACATGCGTTAGCTTTGCATTTGGACTTCTTTTAAGTGGTTTTAATGGTATCATGTAGCTTTTTTTTATTGGAGTCATTTAAGGTACTTCATGTGTGACAGGGTATTTAGACTATAAAAAAACTAAGCATGACATGACCTAAGCATAAGAAAATAAAACATAGAAAAATGCACAGGATAAAATCACACATTGAGTGACAATAACCCATTCAGTATAAGTGCTGCCTCAAAGAAACATCCTACATAAGCAGCACTAAATATCAGCCAGTTAGCATAAGAAGAAAAAAAAACTAGCATCAGCACAAACATTTAAAATGTACAGTACCATGACAAGAAAAAAATATTAGTAAAAATACATAGGATAATCATTATGATTTCTTTCTTTAGGAGTATTAAATGATAAAACATGAATATTAATTCTCTGTATTAGATCCCCAAAGGTTTCTTGTTTTCCAATCTACCTTAAAGTTGTTGTAATTTCAACCTTTTTATTTTATATTCATTTTTTGTTAACCTCTCAATATTGACCTTTGGTCTTAACATTTACATTCTAGAAGGGAAGCTTAGATGAATTATGATATCTAAGACTAGTGTTCGTTTAGGTTTATACGGGAGGGGGAGAAGGTACTGTGGGCCTTACATCATTAGGTAGGCCAAGATAAGTAAGATAAACTTATTTTAAGTGCAGCTTTATTAAAATTATTTATTTTTATAAGAGTAGGCTATAAAACAGGAATTTTGATACTCCTCTCACTCTTTGCCCAAAATATTGTTCATTGTAGGACTTAGGTCTGCATTTAACTTAATGGTAGACCCTGACTCTTAAAAGTTTTATTCAAATGCTTGATTAAGGGTGAATAAAAACTATTTAAATATGTTTTTTTTAAATTGCTATTGGGGGCATTTTTCTCTCTAATGAAGCCATTATAATCTTTGATCTTGCAGAGGTGTGAATAAGGGAACTGTCCCCTGAACCTCCTTGACACACCCCTAAATTAAGTAGGAGTGTGAGATAACTTATTAAATGCAAAAGGGGAGTATCTCCCAGGTAAATTTATTTTATAAATTCAAGATATAGATTGCTGCACATTGGCATTAACTTGAATGTCACAGACCTCTTCTTATAATCAAAACATTCTTAGGGGTTGAAAAAAGAAGGGAGTGCCAACAATAAACTGAATAATATATTCTACACCCACACAGCCAGTCAATGAGTAGCCTAAGTGTCTAATGTCAGGAGCTTCTAAAACTATTCATTTTTCTTTTACTGTATTCTTCAAGAAATGGATAGGTCACCTCTTTGTTATTGTTTAATCTGTTAGAAGCATAATATCTGCTAAAAAATGACTGATTTATTAATAAGTCGCTCATTTCATAGCCACACTCTTTGCCTGCCATAATGCACCATTGCACTACCAGGCTGAGTGCTTTAAAACAGTAGTATCTTAGACAATCAGTCAGACTGTCAGTCTTAAAAAATACTGACAGCAATAATGATAGATTGATGGCCAGACTGCCGACAATACTGAAGTATATCCGAATTTTCTGATCACGCCAGTATCGGTCCATTAGTATTGCAAGTGGTGGAAGAGACTAACTGTAATACTGACCCTTATATTGAGAGTGTGCACATGCTCATCATTGTTTCCTTCAATATTGTGTTCATGTACAGTAACAAACATAGACACTCTGGTGGAACAAGTAGGCGCAAACTGTCCCAGTATTTAATATAATTGCAGATAATGTAGTGGAGTTATAAAATAATTTCTGTAATCTTCAGCTTCACTAAGTTGGATTTCATGTAGAAAATTCACATAGGAATAGATTTCTCACTTCCCTATCCACGTTTCACGTTGTGTTTAGCAACCATTGCTAGTATAATCACTGCACACACATATTTCTTATCATCCACGTTGTTGAACTAACTGTATGATGCATGAAGGAGCTGGGCCTGATAACAACAATGGCACTAAGAATGTATACAAATACTGATGCATCCTGTCATTTATTCTTTCAGTCCCTAATAGAAATTAAAGCCATGGAACCACATGGTGTACTCACGTAGAAACACACTTCCCCAACTCCACAACCGCAATTGAGCACTGCCAATCCCCTACACACACATACACAGTTGACTAAGCGCAGCGGGTTCATTCGCACCCATTTTGAAGATAATGTGGCAAGCACTATTAGATAGATAATTCACATAAAAAAAACCACTCAATACTTGGAACATTATCTGCACCTGTTTATTGATATTTTTAAGAATTTGAAACGTTTATTAGGTGTTAGCCAATCTACACGGTAAACAGTGAAGCTCCACCTCTTAGTAGAATATATAAGTTACCTATTAATCATTTTAACTTATTTCAGGAACTTATGGGACAGTATTTAAAGCAAAGAATCGAGAAAATCATGAGATTGTCGCTTTAAAACGAGTTCGCTTGGATGATGATGATGAGGTAATTTTATCTTTATATATATTTAGTGTCAATAGGATGACATACACACATGTTTCTTGCTGATAGAAAGAATGGTGTCTCGAGTCTCGCGGGAAAGATTGTGTGTTAGTGGGCATTGCCATACACACTCAATCATTGTGGGAAGGTTTGTGACGCTCTTTCCTGTGGAGTGTCATTTCCTCTACTGTTGAGGTTGCAATAACCTATGCCATGCTACATGTTTTTGCCTGAAATGTGTTTACCCTTGAGTGTTTAAGTTTAAATACTGTATTTAGAAGTGTAATACTTGTATGAAACATGACTGACATTTGTCACGTTAGCAAATATTATTCAACCAAATTTAATGAGCTTTATAAAACACACCCAGCACTATGGAAAGTGAATAAAATTTAAAATTTTCCAGATAAGACGTTTTGGTAGAATTTTAAAGCAAAGTGAACCTAAAAGTTTGTTGAAATCTTGTTGCAAAAAAAAATTCGGTGAAGAGCTCTTACTGAAAAGAGCTTAAAAAATTTGACAATACTTTTCCCTTTAGCTAGCCACTTATTTTGCCAGAAAAATCATATTTTCCAGTTGCTGTTAATTGCAGACATTCCAATAATTACACATACAACAGTAAATATTTTTATCTTTCTGTCCCTCATGCTATGTTATAAATTTATACACCGTTCCATTCCAAATGACACAATAGATGACATTTTTTGTCCATACACACACAGTCTTTCCTTTGATAACAAAACATCATGTTCAATCATGCGGGATTACTGTGGTGACTTCTTGTTATCTGTGAGCAAGGAAGTATTTTTTTTCCATGCTACCGTTCTTTTGCATGAGCTATTCATGCCATTCTTTCTCGTGGGGAAAGAACATGTGTGTATGACCGTCTATTGTAGTTTATAAGATTTCTGAAACCATATATAATTTAGTCTTTGAACTGATTTATATTTTGGGTATTTTAGTTTACACACTATTGAGCCATTACACATGGGCTACCAGTAAAATTTGGGAGATATAGCCTTACAATAGTGGAATATTTTGTCTAACCAAGCCCTAAATGTTTTTAAGCTGAACAAAGTCTACTAGAGTAAATTCTCTCCATAAACTCAACTCTTCTTTAACTCAAGCTATTCATCGTTAAAAACTATTTTTTGATGAGACATGAAAATTCTTCACTTTGTAGTAATAACTAATATATATACCTTAGTTAAATACCAGTACCTTGATTTTGATTGGAAGACTCATCTAGAAGGGCTTTTTTCTGTATAGTATGATTCTGGTATGAAAAAAAGGCCTTTCAGGTGGTTCCTGCTGCTAAAATTAGGGTATATTTTATGTCACATATGAAATAATGGTAAAACTGAGATAAAAACTTTTAAAGGACATTAAAGAATAATAAGACTGGCAACTGCTTGGTCTGAAGTGTTAAACTCTCACTATATATTGTCTATTTTGACAGGTTAGGGTTCAAATCTTGTTCAGGGGGAACAGGGGTGGTTTTTCATTAATAAGATCACTGTAGGTCCGGGGTCCAATCCTTGGTCCTGGCACAAATTTATCTGATTGCCAAACCCTTCCTTTACCTCTGACAAAAAGTATATTAATCACAACTTGTGAATGTGTGGAACGCCAGGTCTTCACCGTGGTTTGGATTTCACGTTAAACTGTAGATCCTTCATTTCATCTCACAATCACCCTACCATTACACATTAGCGTAATGCATATAACTCAAACGGGCAGTAAGACGCAGTGCTAATAATAATAATAATATCACTGTAATTTTCTTATCCTATCTTCATGCCATAGATGCACTTTCTCTAAACTAATTTCCCTATACTCATCCCATTGACTTAACCAGTCAGGCATCTCACATAGTAGAAGGATGCTAGATTGAGGTAACATGTAGTACTGCCGTACACACAAATCACAAATGTCAGCCACTCTCTTTTACGAGAATCTTGTGTGAGACAAGACCTCAAGTTTTCTAACTTTTGCCAGGTATAAGACGAGGAGGAAATGTTCATGACGGGCATATGAAAGATGAGTGTGCAGTGGCCTCTCCAGCTCACAGCTATCATCTGGAATATGCCAGAAGTGATCATCTTGCATATGCTAGACAAGTGTGCGGCTCACATAACAACCCATGTGTTAAAATGTTGGCCAGGTTGTTAAAGACAACATCGAGCTCTGTTTATGATGTACAACTTTTCAAATCAATAAAACTAATTGGCGCCGGTATCCACATTGACAAGTGTGGAGCCTAAATATAGGGTGAATCTATTATGGTTTGCCTGAGACAGGGAAAACTAGGTTTGAATCCTGTACAAGTATGTTGAGGGAGTTTTCTCTTCCCACTCACCTTTTGCTCAAATGTGGGTACAGTTTTTTTAAACTCTACTTCCCTCATCTTTATTTCATTTGAATACATGAATTAAAATATATATAATCCAGATAGGTATGAAGACACAGCGGAAAGACATAATTGTTGGTAAATTTTTTTAAACACATACATATTTTGTTTGATTGTCAGGGTGTGCCTTCTTCTGCCTTGCGAGAGATTTGCCTGCTCAAGGAGTTGAAACACAAGAACATTGTTCGTCTGTACGATGTCCTTCACAGTGACAAGAAACTCACCTTAGTGTTTGAACATTGCGACCAAGATCTCAAAAAGTATTTTGACAGTCTCAATGGGGAGATTGATCCAGATATTGTCAAATCTTTTATGTAAGTTGAATTGGAAATGTTAATGAATACTCAACAACAGAGTATTCATTATTTTGCCTACATGATCTTAACAAGTTTTACCCTCCTATGCATTCCCATACACCTCCATTTCCTATTATCTGATGTTGTACATGTTCTTACTTATTTTTTAAACAATTACTTTAGATAGGCACCCATAAATGTCTTTCGCCCAAAAAAATTAATCAAATGTATATTTTTACAGGTATCAACTATTGCGAGGACTGGCATTTTGTCACAGTCACAATGTACTTCACAGGGACTTAAAACCACAGAATCTCCTTATTAATAAGGTATAAAGATATAATGCGAGTATGTTTGGTGGTTTAATTTTTTATATCAAACAAACAATTGTGTATTTTGCTCCAAGCAATCAAAAGTTGTATAATACCATCGTTCATTTTTAACAATACACCTTTTATTTTATATAGAATGGAGAGCTAAAATTGGCAGACTTTGGCCTGGCTCGTGCTTTTGGCATACCTGTCAAATGCTACTCAGCAGAGGTGGTAACACTTTGGTATCGTCCACCTGATGTTCTCTTTGGAGCGAAACTTTACACCACCTCCATAGATATGTGGTCAGCGGGTTGTATTTTTGCAGGTTTGAACATTTATCATAATAATTTTACTAACCAAATCTATGTGCAATCATAATAGTGTAATTTTTAATTGATCAACTTAACTTTTTGACGAATGGTATAAGGTGTCACTCTCGTGTTGTACTTTCCTGTTGATGACGGGAGATCGGGGTTTGAATCTTGGTCGGGTCTACTGAAGGTGGCTTTTGCTAAGTGGTTTCCCACTTTCCTTCCATGCAAATGTAGGTGTATTATCTATAAAAAATGTCCTTCCTCATCCCTCTTACAGGTAGTAAAACACACTCATAAAAAAATCTTAACTTGATTCTATTATTATTTTAGAGCTTGCCAATGCTGGTCGGCCCCTGTTCCCTGGTTCTGATGTAGATGACCAGTTGAAGAGGATCTTCAAACTCCTTGGGACTCCCTCGGAAGAGACATGGTCTGGAATCAGTCAGCTACCTGACTATAAACCCTTCCCTATGTATCATCCCAGTATGAGTTTCTCGCAAGTTGTTCCAAAACTCAATTCTAAGGGAAGGGACCTTTTGCAGGTAATAAGGTTTTTGGGTTTATATAAAGGATTCATTGAGCTTTTGTGAATAAGTCTGAATATTGATTCGTTATTTGATTTGATTGGTAGCATACTTATCCTGGGTTTCAGCTCGTGAAAAAAAAATCCTACCTAATACACGTGCTAGCAATACTTCAATTTTCTTTAAACTCTTACGCAAATCCTAGTCCTTCACTGTAATAACAGGGGCATGGAATGAATTTCCTAATACCACCAAAAATTTGATTACGCGAACTTGGTTCTTAAAAGTACTATCTAAATTTATAAAATAAAACTAAATACTCTCCTGTGTTAAATGCATACCAAACAACAACCAAGACAAAAAATAGCCTTTAAGATAAAATAAAATTTGTTTTTATAAGAATAGTCATAAATTATCAATATGAGGGTGTTTCAATAAACTAAGTAGCAAGACCTCTCATAGTAGTACATTTGTATTTTTACCTTATTATTTTTGAAACTCCCTCATAGAACCACATAATTTTCTTTTTGAAACAACAGTGAAAGATTGATCACCTCACAATAAATTAAACCTAGTTAAAATTAAAAGTCAAAATCTATATCTCATTTTAGCAAGTAAAAAGATAGATTGATGCACAGTATGTTTGTTGTAAAATTGCAATGTCGACAGCGTTTGTTGGTGTGTAACCCTGCTCTTCGAATAGCAGCAGAGGAGGCCATGACGCATCCCTACTTCAGTGACCTGAGCTCGGCTATTAAAAACGATCGCTGTCAGTAGTGTGGCTGCATCTTGGGACTGAATAAATGTCTGCTTCGCCTATATTTAGGACTTTCAGGTATTTTTTGTTTATGAATAACTGAAAAAGTCTTAATTTCAAATTTAAATGGAAACTGCTTGATTAAAGAACTCTTTTATGGTGTTTCTCAAGCATCAATAAAAAGCTAGTTTTTTAGAGTCTCAATTTTGACAAATATTTGAAGTTTTAACTTTATGAGGTTAGCCTGGAGATAGAATTTTACTATTATTATTATTTATTATTTTAGCACTGCGTCTTACTACCCGTTCGGGTTATACACTTTGAGTACCAATTACGCTAATGGATTAGGAATTGGGAAGGTTGAATTAGAGGAAGTGAACCTGCATTTGCGTGAAGGGAGAGTGGAAAACCATTTAGGAAAAACCACCCTCAGTTCACCCAACCGAGATTCGAACCTCGATCTCCCCGTCCTCAGCAGTCGAGCTCAACACGACTAGCGCGTTAGCCAAACAATGTCATTGAGGCGGGTAATTTTTTATTATTTTTTTCCTACTAAAAGATATTTTCAAAATTGAAAAATTACACCTAGACACGGGAATCGAACCCGGGACTTTTGGCTTTGTACGCCAATGCTCTTACCACTGAGCTATCCAGGAATCGTGCCGTGCCCAGGGTCATTCTTCACTCATATTTTATTTTAATAAAAGAAAAATAGCTTTGACTATTTGATTCTTAAATATGTGATCCCTTACAACTATAATTGTTGTACAAGCAATAAGCCAACTACCGAGTTGAAGGTAGCTGCGTTGTCTGATAGCTCGTGATTTTAATAAATCAGTAAAATCCCACACTTGTAACCGACGATTTCTGCATGCTCATCTTGGACTCTGCCTTAAAATATGAGTGAAGAATGACCCTGGGCACGACACGATTCGTGGACAGCTCAGTGGTTAGAGCATTGGAGTACTAAGCCAAACGTCCCAGGTTCGATAACCGTGTGCAGGTGTCATTCTTCAAATTTCAGTATGGTATTTAGATCTGAGTAAATCATCAATGAAACAAAAATCATAGCGTTGTCTATTTGATTACTTAAAAGATATCTGGCTTGGAAATAATTACAAGTATTTATAAAGTTGAATCTTTAATTGATATTACCCATTCTAATCTTAAGTGATGTGTACATTTGTAGCTGTTTTACTCTTTTATTTAATTTTGAAAAATTAATCAAAAATATAAATTAATTTTCATATGTTAATGGATGCTTGTTAATTTTTACATTAAAAAGCCACTGAATTATTGAGTTAAGACTTCTAAATTATTATTATAAAAAAATATATATATAGCTTTTTGATCGTATGGCACATATGACCGGGAGGGACTTTAACATCCAGGTCCAGTCACCATATGTATAGACTACTAGCCGCTCTGCTGGCACAGAACGTTGCCCAGGGTGCACCATATAAGGTTGGCCACGTGTCGTACCCGCAATGGGATGATGTAACGATAGTGAATGTGAAGGTTTGGAGCCGGTGTGAGTCTTAACCTAACTTAAACCTAACTATTCAAACCCTGGTGACCATTGGGATCATTCCCCTTAAGGGAAAAATACTCAAGGTATCAGCCGGGAATCGAACCTGGGACCCCTAGGTATATAGCCATGTGCACTGACAACTACACCATGACGCAAGCTAGAAATATAATAATTAAGTAATAATAAGAAATATATTCATAATTTTAATGATGTATCTTGATTCAGATCTGTTGAAATACCATAGTCTTTGTTTCTGCACATTTCAGACTTCAACCCTGGTATGAGCTACAGTTTATGAAATTTGAGAAGCAAAAGTGGAACAAACAAAATATTTTTCTTTGTTTTTATTTTGGTAAAAAATTATAGTAAAACTCTAGCACACTGATGTATCTCAGATTCCAAATACTTCTTGAAGACATTATTTCATAAAGAACACATTAATGTAGGTATTAGACAAGTTTTCATGATTGAATTGGTATCAAAATTATGTTATCGGCCAAGCATTCCTGACCTGGGTGGGTTTTATATAATATATAATAGGTTAATTGTTGAGAGAATATGCCCTGTTCAATTTTATTCTTATTTGCACCTTTAAGGTAAAATTTATTTTGACTAGACCTAATATTTACATAATATAATATCTAAACCAATAAACACATTTCACACAAAGAATGTATACAAAGAATTATCATGACTCATTTATGCATACTATTGGATTGACAAAGTACTATTTGATATTATTTTAACTATGTAAGCCTTATGTTTTTAACTTTTCACAAAAGGTCAACAGAAACAACAACGTACTGACTGGTATATATGAATGTATACATTTATATCAAATTGTACCCAATTTTCTTTTATATTCATAACAACATGTTTCTTAAGTTTCTTTCACAAATTATAATAAATAAATAATTAATAAAAGTACACAATACATTTTAAGAGTGTGCGAGATTCCCGAATTTCGGGATTTCCACGGGAAAAAATATTTCTTGTTCCTGACTCGATTGTTGGGACACATGCTATAATCTCAAACATTTTCTAATTCAACACATTTTTATATTTGTTATTATTATTCGATATGTGATAGGTTTTTATTTAAGCTATTTTGGTTAATTGATTTCAACTAGTCACCTGCCATGTTGAAATTTTGTGCACACTTTATAGAATGACTACTCCTAGGGTGGTATGCAAGAACATTAGTGAATGCTTAGTGGACCAATATTGTGGTCCCGAGCACACTCGCTCCACCTTTTAACCTATGATGACATAAGCGAACCAACACTAGTGTCCACAAAGCATCCACTTAGTCAAGTTCTTGCATACGGCCTTTAGACTATGCAGTAAATTTATAGGATACATTAAGAAAAGTCCATATAAACACGGGTCTAAAACACCTAGTTTTATAGCTATTGAAGATTTTCCTCAAGGCTGTATTGCTCATGGGGGATCCATTGAATGGACTGCTTAGTCACCAGATTTGAACCTGATGGATTTTTATCTCAGGAGAACATTTAAACTCCTTTGCCTATTGTTGACATTTTAAAAGAGAGTATCATAAAATGGATGTGAAAAATTATGTTAACACCTCAGGTGTATTCAACAGAGTATTACAAGGCATGTAACGCAAGCTCAGAGGATTCATTGAAGCAGCATGATATCGCTTTTTGTACAAAAATTTCTGTATTGTGTTTTTGTTTGTTTTTGTTAAATTTTGTCTTGTTTAATTACATTGTTTCTTCTTTTGGATTGCTTATTAATAGAAAAATAAAATTCTTCCTATCTCAGAAGCTAAGCATTTCTAGACCCATGTGTAGATGAACTTTTGTTAATGTTTGGTCGTTGGGAATACACCCATAGAATATTTGACATTGATTAAAATACAACCTGATTGTGATCACCAAGCAATAGTCAAACATGTATGAGCTAGAGGTAATAAGTATATTGTTTCATATTCAAGCTTCTTTGGTGCTATTTGTGTTTCATATGTTGGTGTCCAATTTATATTTCATTTTAAATTTTAAACTTAATACATTTGTTAATTTTCCACTATTATGGTATATGTATTCGTTTAACAAACTAAATATTGCACATTGTTTTAAGATAGTGCAAGCAAATTTAGAAATAATTAATTAAATAATTTTAATTCCAATTCTCGTCCCACATTAAGGGATTCTAAAATTCTCATTCCCGATCTTGTATCCAATCTTGTCTCATTTGTTGAGTCTCGTTCTCATGCCAAACAAAAAAAACACCTGTTTCACACACCTCTACTAATTAAAAAAAAACTCTCTAGCCACTGTAATATTTTTCTAGCTAATGATTGTTATTCATCATTTGATCTAATCTAAATAATCTTCATTCACAATTAAACTCTACCTATTTAAATTTACCTTAAGTAGTCATATTCAAAATTGCATTTGTGATAACACTAATTTTTATGCAAATTTTATTGTTTCCACTTGATTAGTGCAAATTAATTTTTTTCACTTTAAATAAATGTTTTTTTGTGTGTGTGATTTAAATTTGGTAATTGTATTATTAACCACCAAAATGAATAAAAGGTTTTTTTTTAACTTAAGCGGAGAGCCATGCAAAATATTAGTTTCAAAATAAAGTGTTTCTGCTTTGTGAGCACATGTGCATTAACACAACCAAAAATTCCTTATATGAGTTCATCAATGGCCCTTATACTGTTTAGTTTGGTCTGGTTTTTCATCTTAATTTAAGAATAGAAGGCAAATTTTTAGTTAAAATCTATCATTTGTAAAGCATTTTTAAGTGAGCAACAAATACCATGTCCACAAAAAAGAAACATCCAAATGGTTATTTTCATAAGTTTGTATTACAATAAAAGGAGTATGGCTGTACAATGACCCATTTCAAAAGTAAACCTACAGCATATAGTAAATTTAATTATACTTTTTAAAAAAAATGGTTTACATTTAAATGCACGATTTATCATTTTTTTTTGTGAGTTGACAAATTTAAAACATCTTTTAGGACAGCTTTGTTTAGCGTTTTTTTACTGTCATGTTTTAGTTAAATTTCAAAGCTAATCTATGATTGAAGTTTGTATAACTTAGCTTTTGAAATTAACATTTCCTGTGTTTACTTAAAATTCCAATTATTATGAAGACAAGAGAAATCACAGAATTGTGAATAAAGTTTTAAGAGCGTGTATTTTTATATAAATTTATTTTTCTTTTGTTTTGTTCAAATAAATTAAAATATGTTTAAATGTAAAGGGTACCTTTATAATGCTTTATAAAATGTATTGGCTGATTTTGGTAGAAAGAAGAGTATTTGATGGTTATTAAAACAACTTTGATATATTCACACGTCAAGTCATTTTATCTACAGCTATCACTTTTGATAGATATTATCAATACCTATAAAATAAAACAAATAAAATAGTAAAATATTATTGTTATCCGCAAAGAAATTTGTTTTGAATCTTATAAACTGTTCTTCCAACCAAAATCAGGGTATATAGACAGGCATACCCCACACTTATAACAGGTTAAGACTAGTGGTCAGAGTTCCTGGCTAAAGATCCATAGATCCCGGGTTTTATCCCCGGCAATTCCAAAATTTATCTGTGAATAACAGGGTGTGGAACAGATTCAGCCACGTGAAGACATATGAGGAGCTACTTGAATTAAAAAAAAAAGTAGCAGCTCTAGTTGGGAAAACTGAGATTAACGCCTGGAGGGCTTGTAGTGCTGACCACATGACACCCTCTATCCACAAAGATTGGTACTATAATTGGCGGCTGCTCAGTTAGTATAGCTGGCTTGCTGGCTCACACCATGGATTTTTCTTATATATATCGGTTTATGTATGTACTGCAGTTGTCATACACGGACCTAACTGCCGTAAATAACACATTTGTAACTAAAATACTATAGATATTATATTTCAAAAAAGGGTAAGTGCTGAAATCCAATGCGAGCAGTAGTGTCATGTCACTAAGATATTGTATTTGTGAAGCAAGCACCACAAGTTTGAGGCGTGGTAGCAATAGAAACGTGTCATTAGTTTGAAGTGTCGTAATTCGGGTATGCCTGTAATATGGCAAACACTTAAACACTCCAGCTTTAATATTCACTTGCTGTTGCACATTGTAGTAATGCGTGTAAACTGTAAAGTTACATTGTTTTCATTTAATTCCAGTAAATTGTTTCTTTTTAAATTGATGACAAACTAACCATCTTAGGTGTGGTGGTAAAGTTATTATATTTATGTCAGAATGAGTTGTTAGTATCCACCACATTACAGTTCTTTTAAAAATAAATATAAGTACAGTAGACATATTAGTTTCCTATTGTAGGATGGGATTAAGCAATTTCATTTACTCGGGTGCAATATTGACTATTTACTTTAAGAAAAACATCTGGGACAAATCCTTCAATCTGTGGTTTACTTTACAACTTTCTTTTTGTCACTCTTGCTTTGTAAATCTTGAGAGCACATTGTAATGATTTTGTAGAAAACAAAAACATGCATATCAATATTAACTAATTGAATAACGATGCACCCGCAAAGGCTATCCTTAAATAAAAAGTAGGAAATATGAAATAATAAACTAACGAGTAGAAAAAAAGGGAAGAAAGCCCAATTGAATAAGGAAAAATAATATTTTTTTAAAATTCAATACAAAATGGTGACACTTTCTCCCTTTCTTCATTGGTCTTTGCTACTTAATATATTTCTTGAAACTAGGGGCAACACGAATAATGAACTTTAATGGTCTTCCTCACACATACACACATGAAAAATAATTATTTTTAAAATAAAAAAAACTTCCAACCAATGTCTAGCTTCTACCGAACTTTTGATCATTATTGGTCGGTTGCTCACCATTCCTCCCTATCTGTGTCAAGATAGAAAAATACAGCTTTGACAACAAAAAAAGTTTTTTTTGTATAAATTCAATTATTTATTAATTTTTAGTATCGTACACAGTTTGCATTATTAAAGTATAAAAAATTTAAAATAAGTAACATCAAAGTGCAATACTATCTCTTATATTACTTTTATATCTCAACCAACTAGTACAGACAATTTTAACACATCCTTCCTACAACTTTTATTACAAATAGGACACATTCTGATATTTAATGTATACTTCAAAATATGATCTATCACAAGACGTAACATAAATACATAAACACCTCTTGGTTTTAAGATGAAAGAGATACTTCTGAACCAATAAGGGGGACCTGGTGTAGTGAATCAATATTTGTGAAATTTGTTTTGAAAGTTTGTTTGGTGTGGCTGCACCCCCAAAGAATGTACCTCAAAAGTGTAAAGACGTTTTTCCTTAAAGTGTCATGTTGTATTAGTATTTATTTACTTAACTCTGTTGCATTTGATTTGAATATAATATCGTGAGGCAATGTAAAGTAGGCTAAGCCCAGAATTTTATTTGTATATTGTGGTAAAATGGTTGGAGGATATTATTTTACTTTGTACATTTAAATGTGTTACATTTTGGTCACTGTCATGTATGTGTATTATAATATATTATTGTTAGTATGTTTATTTATATACAAAATATCTATTATTTGAACATGTCAAAGTGTGATTTTTTGTCTCTATATTTAGTAATATAGCATACTTCACATGTAGTATTAGTGAATTTGTGTTTTTTTTTGTAACTGTTATAGCTTATTAACTGTTATTTATATCTGTATATTATATCACCATTTGTATGTTTTTTATATACAATAATTATTATTTGAACATTTCAAAGAGTAATTCTTTGTCTTTTAATTTTATTAATATAGCATTCTTCACATGTAGTATTAGTGAGTTTCAATTCATCTTGTTTTATTTGAAACAACCAGTTTTCAGTTATAACTAGCAGACGTATCTGACATTTCCCAAGGTAACCACACAATGCATTAGGTGGTTAACCCAGGCAAAGATTTTTAAACTGACAGAAATAAATATTCTTAATTTTATTTCTCCCAACCCTGTTTTAAGTAAATTTAAAAAATCTAAACAAAAATTTTGCCTAACATGCAAAATTCAAAATAGCTTGGCATTGGATGTCATGCTGCGAATATTCATAGAATTCAGGCTATTCAGGCTCACCAACATTATAACATACAATAGAATCACTACATAGTATGGTCCGATATACTACAGATTCGGATATAACGTGGTGAAGAGTTTAATGGGTAAGTTTTATTTTTTTATTTATGTGTTTGATGACTTAAATTTACATAGTAGTGCATTATGTTGTAGTCTTTTCCCCCCCCCCCCCCC
>CABFOV010000149.1:218925-255163 GCA_902141375.1 Timema poppense
GGGGGGGAAATATAGCCTATATATATATATATATACCATAGACTTGATCTCTGCCATACGACAGCCGATCGAAAGAAGGTATGAATTTGGTAATGGTATTTAGGGATGTGAAGGAGGCTGAAGTGGAAAGAGTTGCTGTAATGAGTGTGAAAAACATTTATAGGGATGACAGTAGTTGTGTTAAGACGAAGTGTTTCCATATAAAAAATGGAGTAAAGAAGGGGAGTGCCTTTCATCACTACTATTTGTAATGGTAATGGAAATGGTCATGAATAAAGTTAAAGGAAAGCTCGGGGAGGAAAGAATGAAAGCCATGATGTTTGCTGATGACTTGATATGGGGAGATAAGGAAGAGGAAGTACAGCAACAGCTAGAATAATGGATTAAGGAAGTGGAAGAGGATGGAATTAAATTCAGCATGGCGAAGTGTGAAGTGATGGTACTGATAAGGAAGAAGATAAGCCCTAGTAAAGTTAGAAATTATATGGAGTAGAGATGAGAAACATACAGAACGTGAAATATCTTGGAAGAGTGATTGAGGTGAAAGGTGGAAGATGGAAATCGAGAGGATCTAATGAGAAGTGGACAGCAGGGAGAGTTGTTCTATAGGTGTGTAGTAGAGACCTCTTATGGAGAACAGAAGTGCCCATAGATTAGAAATAAATCTATTCGGGAATTAGTGGGGGCACGGGAGTACATGAGACAGTGGAGGAAGCAAAACTAGATGGTATGAGCATGTAATAAAGATGCCAAAGAATATTAAAGAAATACATAATTTAGGAAAAAACCGCAAGGGAAGCCAAGAAAGGTGTGGGAGGAGCAGATAGCAGAACGTGTGCTAGTGAGAGGAGCAGAATTTAATTAATTAAAGGAGCAAGAATGGTGGGAGGATAAAGAAAGATGGAGGCAATTTACTAAAGTGACCTGGCTATATGATAGAAACAGTTGATGGTGAGTATAGAGCAGCGTTGCCAACTGTATGACATGGATACTACCTCCTGTTCTATTTTTAAGTTGGCTCATATCTTATATAATGCTTTCAGAATCCATATTATTTTGAAACATCAATGACAATAGTGAAAAAAGTTAGTTCAAAACTGTACCCATTAAATTTGTTTGAACGACATACTTTGTGGTGTATATAGTCTACGTTCAAAATAATAATTTAGGTTATAGGCTTGGAGGAAGTACTGTCTTTACTACACCTTGACTTTGATAGAATCCCGATGTGAAGACTTTATTTCATACATTAATCCTATTACATATTATTTTGGCACGATAAACAGCCATTTAAAATGGAAGTAAATATTCCCATTTGAATTGTCTTTCATCCTACCTAAATACTAATATATGCTATGATTCATTTAACTAACTATACGTTGATATATTTCATATTACATTCAATCAAATTATTGAACGATGTCTAAAGGCAACATTGTCTTGTATGTGTGTAAAAGAGAAAGAGAAACCCGAAAGTCTACTTCTTTCTCACGCAATGGTATACAGACGACAGCTCGAAAGTTTCAGTAACGGATGTCCACCCTGTTATATGATCAATGTTATCTCATTGAAGTACCTCTACTTTCAAGTTAGCTGAATTATTGCACATTCACCAAAACTTTCTTGTGTGTAGACAACAATAGAAAGTTAAATTTCACTATCATTAAATTCTTAAATCTTTAGTTAAAAAATATAGATTCACGCACACTTACATATGGTGAGATAAGAACTATAATCGTAATTTTTAAGGGTCTATTTAATTAAAATATCAATACTTTATTATCAGCATACAGTTTTTATACAAGTATTCCAAATTCTTGTTTATATGTGGTACTACAAATTGTGTGTTGGAAGCCTGCTTACCAGGATGAATTTCCTAAGAAGTTTTATGAGTGTAGCAAACTTCTTGATTGAATTTCCTTTACAAACTTTTAAAAAACACTTTAAACATGTTTAATTTATAATTTTTTACTTATTTAATTTGTGATTTCACATAGTCACTTCGTTTGTGAAAAAATTGCGTGAAATAATGATACATTCAAAGTTAATATTGGCCTAGTAAATTTGACTTAATTTAATTATATTATACAAGCTTGGTACTCAATATACTAAGATCTAGAGCAACTTTTTGGTTGTGCTTGATAATTTTCTAAACAAAACTATATTGCTATGATTTTATTAAGGAATAGTTTCTCTGTGATATCAAAGCATTTAGTCAATAAACATATATATCCTGCATTAAGGGGTAGCCCTGCCTGTATAAGACACACTAGTTATGATTCTGACGGTAAAACAACGGTGACCATTTTAAATAAAGAATTGGAGTTGGGACTTATGGTTGATTCTTATAGTCAAGCTGGTTTTCGTCTTAACAATGGAATGAATATAATAGGACCTATGGTCATTTTTCCAAGGTCGGTGTTGAGTTGGAATGTGAGCGGCCCAGAAGATATTAACTCAGACTCACTCTCATTGTTTTTGGTTCTTGAACCAAAGATAGATATCCTTGTGTTAGGTATTGGTGATGCAAGCTTTAGCCGTGATTTGTGGCGTAATATTCACAGTGTTATGTCTAAATATAAAATAAATGTTGAAATTCTCCCAACAGAGCAGGCATGTGCCACATTCAACTTTCTCTGTTCAGAAGGACGCTATACTGCTGCTGGTCTAATCCCACCGATTAAAATGTCTTTCACAGATGATGATGTGGTACGGACAAAGCTAAAAAACAACAGGCTGTATGGACAGGACTTGATTAACTGAATATATCTTTCGCCATTAGTTTGTTGTATAGAGTTGTAAATATATAATGTTAAAACAGTTTTACTGCCTATAATTTATTAGTTGATCTTACCCTAGAATTACTTTTATAAGCAACTATAATTAAATCCATACAAGTTCTCATGTTTGTCCCTCATAAAATAGGCTATGTGAAATGAGATTATTAATTTGAAAGTAGTAAAATTTCTCTAATCAGAATACACACATGCCAACAACTTAGCTGGAATCTCTAAATATAAGCTATAAATCCATTCAAATTTTTTATTTTGATTGAATTTTAATAAACTTTGAAGGGTAGTTAAAGATTGGTTGATTAATTTATTTGGACGGGTATCCCTAGGTTAAGCTTGATTTTTTTTTAAATACAAAAGATTATTTTTATCTAACTATGCCACATTTGTATTTTGATAGAAACATTTTAATTAATTATTTAACCAACAAATCAAAATATTTTAATGGTTGACACTTTTTTTTATGTCTTATGGAATAAATAACAATGCAAGGTATGATTTTTTCTCCTAAAAAAAGATATTTTCTTAAAAGAAACCTTAAATCTTCTCTACCCTGAAACAAATTAAAATATTTTGTCAGATTTTACTAGTAGGCACACTCAGAAGTTACTTTTCAGTTATGGTAAATGGCAGTAATGAATAATTATCATTTTATAACTGATCCAATCACAAGACTTGTTCAGGTTATATTCACAAATTAATTATACACCTAATCTACCTGCGTCGTATTACGAATTTCCAGCAAGTACTTTACATACATTCATTACTATTTTCAGTCCATGGTCGGGGTCAGTTTTTTTAAATTCAAATCACAACTTGTGAATGTGAGGAATGCCAGGCCTCCACCATGGTTCTGATCCCACGTTAAACTGTAGGTCCTCCATTTCATCTCACAATCACCCTACCATTACACAATTCCACATTAGTGTGTGTACAACCCTGAGTAGTAAGACACAATGCTAAAAATAATAATTTTATTCAAACTATATACAATCAGACCTCCATATATCTAAATTGATGATTCCATTTAAAAAAATTGAAATATTAAAACAATCTTTTTAATACATGATTTTGTGTAATCTATTTTAGTTAGAAATATTTCCTAGTTAATGCTTTCATTATAAGTTAATATTAATCACATGTGCATGTTATGTTTTTAAAGATAATTAAAAACAAACAAGAAAAACATGTGTTGAACATACTTTAACAAACATGTAGGGTCTAGTACTCAAATAGATTTACATTATTTCTTTGTGTGAAAAACTTTATTATATCTTGGTGCACAGTAAATTTCGATGAGGATTCATCATAAAAGTGTTCACACTTATTAAGTTCGTGAAATATATCATCAGGAACATTTTCAGCGAATTGAAGATCACGCCCCCCCCCCCTCCTCTCCCCCCCTAGGTGACCTTTTGGCGTTGCATTGACCTTGACAAAACATCAGGTTGGCTACAAAACCTATATTACAAAATTCTCGGACTTTTCCAGGCAACATTTTTCAATTTTCCCTGGCTACTTTTTTCCAGTTTTAATGGTGGATCCGCCTCGGTGGCGTAGTTGGCTAACGTGCTTGTCGTGTTGAGCTCGACCGCCGAGGACGGGGAGATCGAGGTTCGAATCTCGGTCGGGTGAACTGAGGATGGTTTTTCCTAAATGGTTTTCCACTCTACCTCCACGCAAATGCGGGTTCACTTCCTCTAATTCAATTCCTATTCCATTAGCGTAATTAGTACTTAAAGCGTATAACCCGAATGGGTAGTAAGACACAGTGCTAAATATTATTATTATTATTAATGGTGGATGATGAGTTGTTTTATTAATTATTGATCACATATTAAAAAAAGTTTGTATCTACTAAACATAAACGGTTATATCAGTTATTTAAAAAATTTAAATATTATTTTATTTAGGTATTACTAACTTTTGTTTTAGTGTTCAGTTGCAAAATTAATGGTATATTTTAGAAAGAATTTTTAATTCCCTGACTTCTTTATTTTTAGTTAAATTCCCTGAAATTTCCCAGTTTTTCCTTGTCATCCAAAAATTCCCTGACTTTTCCAAGTTTTCCCTGTTTTCCCTGTCTATAGCCACCATGAAACATTTCTTTATTCCTTTTGCGTCTCCATTCTATTTTTTTCTCGCATGATTTCTCATATCATCATCATTTATAGGGGAAGGGGGGTGTCCTGATTCGTCTCGGAAAAAATTCAAAATATAGAATCTTTTTTCTATATATAGAAGGGTATTTCTCTGTGATTTGGCACAAAAATAAAAAAAATAAAAAAATTTAAAACACGTTTGATAATTTTTTAATTTGTTCATACACTTCATATAAACTCAGTAAAATCTCAGTATAAATATAAAGAGATCATTTCTAAAAATCTACCATAAAAAAATATCAACATTTTGTGATAAGTGAGGGAATGATGCTGCTTTATGAGGAATGATATTGCTTATTGAAGGGATGATTTGTGGGGTTAGGAAATGCTTTAGATGGGTGTTATACAAAATATTTCATGTGTGTTAGGCAATAAAATTATTCCCGGATATTTTAACACCATGACTTCATTATGAAATAATACAAAAGTAACTAAATAGGCCAAGATTTATTTACAATTAATGCACCAGTTCAAGACCAGTAAAATAAAACTGTCTGATTCTTTTGTCACAAGGGATTTGTCCTGAAATTTTCTGCTTCACATCACTTCTATTGTACTCAAATACATCTTATTTGGTTGGCTACTTATATTGTCCAGGCCTTGTAGGATCCATTGCATTTACTAATATTCCACTTTTGTTTAACTTTATCACTTCTCCTGGGTACAAATTGTGGCCATATTTGAGAAGAACCCAATCACTTATTGTGAAGTCAAAGTCTGCAATTCAAACAAGGGAGCTATTTAAAATGTGTGTTGCTCATGTCAGCCAAAACATTAAAAAAAAATATACAAAACTCAAATCAATTAAGATGGCAACAATTAAACTTTACCTCCAACTGAGTAAAGGTTATTTTATAATACGTCTACATAAAATATTTAGTTTAAAAAAATAAATATTAGAGTTGTTAATAACCATAACTAAAACTACTGTAACAACCATAAAAATACATAAATTGGTAAAAAATTATATCTCACCTTTATCAAAATAGGTCCAATTGTTAGAAGTTAATGAATCCAAAATTTTGGTTTAAGTTCCCTGTGTATCACGCCTACAATTTCCATCGGGGCGCTGATAACCATGTCCCGTATTAAAATGTTTGCACTTGTTTGAAGAGCATTCAAATCAACTTGGTTGAGTTGTTCTTTTAAAACTTCTCCATAAAGAAGTTTCTTTCGGATAGTTAGTGATACCTTGTAATTTCAAATTAATTTATTCTCTTAACTGCGAAGTGTTTTAGGAGATGAATCATTTAAACTATTTTTTTTAAATTGTTCTTTCTAGTTTGTATAATCTCTTTTTATACTTTCCGGCTTTAGCATGGGAATATTTAATTTGGCATCTAAGTTTTTTAATAATCTTATACGTCTTTCCCCTATCCCTTCTGACTCGTTTGCTACCGACTCCTTTTCTAGTGTTTGATGGCATTTCATCTGGGGGATTTGTCATAATATAATCACTCGGTTCTTCAACAGTTTTAACAGAAGTATGGGGAAGTGAATTATTTGCTAACATTTCATTCAGGGTGTCTACTATTCGGGAAAATCAGGGAAAACGGGAATTAGCCGGGAATTTGAAGTGATTGGGGAAAATCGAGAGAATAAGTCGGGAATTTAGTTAATTACAACAAAAATCCGAGAAAATGTTGTTTTACTCAAAATATGAAATATAATAATCATTAAATCAGTAAATAATAATGTTATTCAAACTGTAGGTTTTTGTTTGTGGCTGTGTAAAATATTTTATAATTCCTAGTAAACAATGTTAAAACAAATTTCAAAAAAATGTTAATTTAAATTTTAAAACTTATTATTAATAAAAAAGATTAGTAGAAAAATGAGGGGGAAGGGGGGNGGGGGGGGGGGAGTTAGAAGGATGTGTGTGACTTACTTTTTAGTCGGTAATTTGAGGAAATGATCAGGGAAAAAGTCGGGAATTTCATTGGTCAAGGTGAGTAGACACCATGACATTCAATGCATGCTTTATTTTCAACTTACTACAGTAGTTTTTCTCATTTTACTTCCATTGTTTTTTCTCTTTTGTCGATGCTCTCTTGGATTCATTTCGGCAGCTGCTTTTACTTGGACTTTTTCTTTTTCAAACACTTGATTTTTTCCTTCAATTTCAATTCTTCCAAACGTTTCAGGATTCTTTTTCATATTTTCTCTTATTTTATTATCATACTTTTTTCTCTCCCTCAATATAGCTTCTTTGCTCACCTTCCCCATTGAATAAGCTAAGTAGATGATAACTGTATATAAAAACTATTTGGCTACTCAAAAGGTTTGATCTCAACATTTAACCTCTGTATATTAAGTGGGTATTTGTGAGCATTTGATTACTTAGTTCATTGTAAATTTTTATAAAAGAAAAATAAAATCAAAAAAACCTATCTGTTAATATGAACTCTTCAAAAGCCTAGAAAGTACAACTTTTAAACATTTTTTTAAAAGCTGCATTTTAGAATTCTAATCTATAACTGAATTACCATTGGTTTGTGATATCAAGTAATCAATTATAGTAATAGTAGGCACTTCAAAGATATTTGTATTTATTAGAGAAAAATAATGTTTATACAATGGACTTAAGAAAGTTAAGGAAAGAAGCTGGGGACAGAGTGAGGGAATGACTTTTGAACATAAAATTTTTTTTAAAAAAAGTAGCATGAACTAAATTTTAGATCATATAATTTGTCAAACATGTTATCTGAGTTACATAAAATAATAAATTTATATTCTTTTAAAAAACAGTGTTGATTATAAATCATAGACATTAAAATTGCCAAATCACAGAGACCTACCCAGAAACAGTTTTTCTATGTTATTTCATGGGGATTCACCAAAGCTTCGATACATTTCTATATATGAAAGTATGATATATATGGAGGTTCCACTGTATTTTCCGCTACCGGCTTTCTAGGTCTGTCGCAGCTTCATATACCTTATAATCTAGCTTAAGACTAGGACAAGCACTACAACCAGTCCCCAGCTGTTAATTTATCACTATGAAAGAGTAAACTCACATTTCACCAAATTATAAATTCGCAACCATGCCAGGAATCAAACTCGGGGCCCTTATCTCAGTAGAAAGATGTGCTATCAACTGAGCTAAGGTATCGGATTCCAGAAAGTACTAAATGGTTAAACCACTAAGTGGATACTTTTTCTTTTCTTCTGATATTTCCCTGGACCAATAGCTTTCTCAAACCATACTAATGAACCCCTTTCAAAATAATTTCTGAAGGGTGAGATTGATGAGCTTTCATGTCCTGCTTTGCGTAAACTTCGAAAATCCATGTCTTGGAACAAATTTGTCTTTGAAATACATCAACCTTATCAGTTCACTTCTATTTGGTGTGGTTAACAGAAAACCTTAACACATATATGTTCCTCCCACACAAATGTGTAGTAATTCAAACAAATTGTAAAGTTTCTTTAAATGACAACTTACCACAACCAAAACAAGATATTTTATACTATCTTTAGTTATAAATGGGAAAAAGGTACAGGAGAAAGGGATGGAAACAAATAAAAGGAACAAACAGAAAAGGCCCTATTGCTTTTACAAAGAAAATAGGAATACAGCTCACTCTTTGTATTGCTGCCATAAACCTTGGTGGTCTTGGGGTAAAGAGCTCGCCTCAGGACATAATGTATGTGGGTTTAAACCTGGCCAGGGTCAACAGATTTTTCTTGAACGATAAAAGTTCATGGCACAACTTTTTCAGAGGGGAAGTAAAACCGTCATGCCCACGTCGCGTTGATTATGATATGTAACCAACCCTAGAAGGTATGTGAAAATAACTTATCCAGCAAAATTGGTAGGTCTGTTCACTCTCTTTCATAGAAATTCTAGTGTGCTGATATATTCAGTCCAGTCCGTTCAGAAAGTGCATGTTAAATATCTCTCAAATAATTTTATATATATATATATATATAGAGAGAGAGAGAGAGAGAGAGAGTAGGTGGAAGGCACAAGAGGGAGGGGTATGGTGGGGGTAGATAAGAATGTTTCTTTCTTTCTCTTAGGTATGAGACATTCTCCTCTGCTACTATTACAGATACAAACATGTATACTATTTACCCTACATATCTTCAAAAACTTTCACGGCACTCATAATATCAGCATCATCGTTCTAAGTATTTTTGCTATTTTTGCTGGAGCTGTCGTCTGATGAATTGTCACCCTCAAAGTTGATGAAATACTATCGGATATCTCATCAATTATTTGCTTTGATTTTAAGTATTCTTTGTTCGTATATATTACACACTAACCATTCCCCATTCGTTATAGTGTTAAATTTTTCCTCCCCTAAGCTTATAAGGTGTTTACATTGAATGTAATGTTCCCTTTAGAAATATAGTTATTCACCAGTGCCCATATCAATTCTATGGGGTTGAGATCGAGATGGTATGGTTTTTTTAATTTATTTTTTATTATTATTTAGCACCGCGTCTTACTACCTGTTCGGGTTATGCGCTTTAAGTACTAATTACGCTAATGGATTAGGAATTGGGAAGGTTGAATTAGAGGAAGTAAACCCGCATTTGCGTGGAGGGAGAGTAGAAAACCATTTAGGAACANAACCACCCCCAGTTCACCCGACCGAGATTCGAACCTCGATCTCCCCGTCCTCAGCAGTCGAGCAGCTCAACACGACTAGCACATTAGTCAACTACGCCACCGAGACGGGTGAGATGTATTGTGGGTAGATGTAGAACAGAATGCCCATACTTTGCTAGTAGTGTATCTATCATACTTGTCTGGAATCATGGTTTGTGCAGTCGAATAGTGAATATAATTCTGGTTTGAGCAGAGTATTACTGAAGGGAATATTGTATTGTTCAAACCAATTCATTATGACTATTTTATATGAATATGTCAGGTGGCAAGTTGGAGATAATTTTGTTTGCTATCCATTTTTCATAGAATAAAAAAGTTAAAAAAAAGAGACTGTAAGCACCACACAACTGCTAATGCTTACTAATACTGTTGGCTTGTCCATTAACTAGCCCATACATGCTGTTTTGCCACTGAGCAAACATAACAGTTCCAGGTTAAACCTTATCAGAAGCACACATTGTACCTCAAAAAGAGGTCTATCTTGAAGATAAATACATACATCCCAATAACTTGATTATTTTTTCTTCTTGAGTTTTCTCAATTCTATGACATCCATATACAATGTTTTTTTGGTAAAATTGGTAAAGTGATCCTCCAATTTATATGTGAATAGGAACAAAAATAAATGTATGAACTAAGGTCAAGTTGCTATACAGCTGTATTTTTCATACACAAAATAACAAAGATATTGCTATGTTAACAGTGATTTTCTAATAATTTATCTCAACTTGTAAGTACTATTGCCTATTTTACAGTACAAAAATATATTTGTTCATTGCTACATAGCTAAAAAAAAATTCAATGTTTGACATAACTAACAAATTATATTAATCTAGCATATTATTTAAACAATATTTTTACTGCTAGCGTACAACAAAATAAGCCTTGGATATAAAACTAAACTACTCATTCTCCTCTAGGAATAGTTGTTTCAATGTTGAGTTAATTGTTTATATGAAAAGAGGTAAAGGAAATTGTGATGGGAAATAAAACACAAACATAATATAATGTGCAAAATAAAGAGAGATAGTTAATGTTTGTCTCTTGAAGGAAATCTATAACAACAGCAGCAGCAGTAGTGCAAAGGTGTTGTTTTTCTTTTCCTACCATTCCTTCCTGTACCTTCTATATTCAGTCCAATTTACATAGTAAGGGGCTTATTTGACAGCTAGAAAAGTTACCAGATCTACCTTCATATATTCATATATCAAGTCATGTGATCTGCAGCTGTCATTCTTTATAGCAATACCTATAATATAACAGCTAATGAAATAGTAAATTGTTATTATTCCTATTAAAATTGGACTGTATTCAGTTACTCTTATATAAAACTCTTTTAAGTCTTGCATTTGTTTTAATAATATATGTTAGTAGGCGTTAATTGGGTTTATAGCATAAAAAACTTATTTTAGAAACAAAAAACCCTACCAAACTTAGTTATTTATCACATTAAACACAGAGCCTAACATTTAATTGTCTTGTACCGGTTAAGTTAGTTTATAATTAATAACATATAAATGATCAATTGTTTTTAACAATTATAAAATAATAGAAATGGTGTCAAGAAATGCTGAGGAAATATGGCCAATTGATATACAGTCAAGTAGGTGAATGGAGAAACTGATAGAAATTAAGTATATAGGAAAAAGACTGCAAGGGAGGCCAAGAAAGAGATGGAAGGAGCAAAAAAACAGAACCTGTGCAAGTGAGAGGAAGAAGAATGGTGGAAGTATAGAGGAAGATGGAGGTATTTTACTAAAATGACCCATCCACAGGCTGGAAACAGTTGATGATGAGAATGGAACTATTATTTTTTTTAAACAGGACTCAATAGTCTTAATAATAGTAAATGGTTTAAAGTGTATAATGTGATTAATTTAATAGCACAGTTTGGTAGTATTTTTGTTCATTTACTCATTTAAATCTTGATTCAACCAAGGGCACAGACAAATAATATACCCAGACACTCAACCTTCAGGTTAAAATGGTTGCGCTTCTTTTGGCAGCTTGAGTCCTTCAACACTAGGATCGCTGCAGTTAGTCCTATCATCACCCAGCAGTGACACTAGCGAGGCCCAGTGTTGAAGGACTCAAGCTGGCAAAAGGAGGGCAGCGAAACCCCCGTAAGGTTGAAAGTCTGTTTCTTACTTGTTTGTGACCAAGGGAAACTTGTTACCAAACATTATTAATTTTTAGCTATGAATATTTTATAAACCTTTCAAATCAAATCTTCATTAGAATGGAAGACGTTATTTCTAAAATGGTGCAAGTTTTAAACAGCGGGTCCAAAATAAGTTGTAAAAATTAACCATTTAGAACTTAATCAGAAGAAATAAATAAAAAACATTAGATTAATCTTTAATATTAGTAACAGCTATTAAATGATGGGAGTATTTCTTTATTATGCTTAAATAAATTAATGTTTGTACTTAGATGATCAACTTTAAAAAAATATGTAATAAATTAGGTATTTGTTTACTGTATGTTGTGGCATGAATTTGAAAGATTGACAACTATTGATGTGGTGATGAGCGACACCCAAGAGCATGTTTGTTGCCAGTAGTACCAACCTATTATCACTTATCCTACATTCGACAAAGTTGCATTCCCATACCCAAGTCTCTCTGATTAGCAAATAGTAAAAAATATTCTAAGTAATGGATATCTACTTATTAGATCAGAAAGCTTATACTAATTTATTAAATATAATTAGAGTGAATAATTATAATTTACTTAAATCAGAAAATGATCTGTATGTACATATTTTTCTTGCAGCAACATTTATTGACAGCTTTATTCTTTTAAATGTTTGAAAAATTACCTTTTCTCCCCATAACGAAATTACCATTATTTTTTAGAAAATGACTAGTCAAAAATAAATTATTTCTTTGCCATGCACTAATAACATGTTCAGTCCATCATAAGTTGTACACTTGTTCATAGTCACTTTTTTGTCTGTCCTTGTTAATTCATAATATTTTTTTAACTCGATCTCTTTTTTCATGAATACATGCTCACTAAGACATTTATTCTTAACATCTAAGCTGTAATACTTTCATTGGTGTAATATATGAGTTGATTTTTTTTTCTTAAGGGCCTAGAAAAAAATATATAAAGGTAATGTTAAAATCATACTATATCACAAATTCATAATTATATTCAAATTGTAATATAAACATAAGCAAAAGTTACAATATTTAATTACCACTTAATATAAAGAAAATGTACACAATCTATTATAAACTACTTTTAATATTTCCAGAATATTAGCCATCTGGCTTCTTGGTTACTTATATATTTATTTCTAGATATGTTTGTATGCAAATTAATTTAATACTAATAGTTGTAGAGCTAGCAAAATTACAAAAAATATTTATTTTACAATTCATGATTTTTCTCTATCACAAGCATTATCTGTGCAAATATATATGATACTTTCCACTACTTAAATTTATAAAATATAAATAATATATTTTAACTATTGATACCTTCGCAGTTTGTTTTATTTCAAGAATAGGTACTCTTATATTCTATGTTGTGCAGTGAATGCCCATTCCATCAAACTGTCGAGGTTTGGCGAGTTTATTCAATCACTAACATTCCTAACAATTTCAATGATTGTTTTAGAGTGGAAATGTTCTCACTTCTAAACAATAATTAATTTGACATATTATTTATGACACAACATCACATTCACTACCATATTTCTTCACAAAGCTGTGACTGAAGATAAGATGAATCGGCAGGACAACCATATGCATCCGAAAATCCTGGCACTTGTTGTAGACTTATTCGCAGCCTGAAAAAATACATTTAAAAAATCAAGTTTTCAAAGATATAATTAATATCTTAAATCAATTAAATAAAAAGTATTCAAGCTAACATCATCTCATAAATTGATTCAAAATATAACATATTAATACATAAGAACTATGGAATAATTAAGAGTGATAGGAACATACATTATACAGTATATTTCTCAATTCAAGTTTTTTTTTCCCTAATGAAATCTGTCAGAATGGTGTGTAGAACAATTTATTTCAATAAAAAAACACTAAAGGCAATAATGTAAACATATGAATATAAGATATTGAAAGGAAAAAATTAACGACAGTCTAAAGGAAGAATGGTATTTTTTTATCAATGGGTAATTATATTTGAAAGAAGGTAATAAAAACATATAAAAGGGAACACAATATGGCTTTTACAATTAAAAGAAGAACACAGTTCACACTTTACATTGCTGCCATTGGACAAAGAGGTTATGGTTGCCTCTTAAAGAAAATCAATCGTCACCGCCCAATCCCCGACCTAAGTTTCATTCTATCGTAACTCATCAGGGAGGAGTGTGAAACGCGCAACGCAATTTCCCAAAAAAGGAAACCAAAATCACAAAAGGGAGAAAAAGGAAATTGGTAAAGGATAATAGGACATTTAGATAGGAACATGTAAAAGGAATAACACTAAGGACAAACACAGGAAAAGGAAATTGGATGCGAATATATATAATATATCTCTTTAAGGAACCTGTACCTCCTTTCAAATATATATTACAAATTACCATTCCATTATTTATATAGTTACTTACAGTTTAGATCCTTCGAGCTTTGAACTCAAGCTGGTGTCAATATCCTGCTGTTGAATTGTTGATACTGAACACAAACTCTGAAATACACAAATTAATGGATATATATTTTTTTACATATTTCTATAACAATTTATTTTACTTGTTTTTAAAATAGTAATAGCAAATTAAAGTATCAGCTGCTATGTTTAGCTTGTGTACACACTTTTAGCAATAAAACTAACTACTAATCAATGAATTTTATCAATATGTGACAAGTAAACGCTAGTTAAGTTGTTTGCTTCTAGTTCCCAAATAGCTTAAATAGTTGGGGGGAAAAATCGGGCAAAGTGTATTCACGAAAAACATCCTATATTTATGGGCAGCGATTTAAAAATGTACAGTTTCATCAAATTAAAATAGCTTCTAATTTTGCAAGTAAGCTGTTTTGAACACTACTTGACCAATTTAATATATTTGAAACATGGCACTTGGATATAGGAATTTTCTTCGAGACTTTGGTTTTGAAATGATGCCGAGTGCAGGAAAAACTCGTCTAACTTTGTGATTGAAAGCGTTAATAAAGCCAAGGTCTTATGCTCCATCCCTATGTCCAGATCTCATTTTTTATAAATATTTAAGTATTATTTGTGATGTAGGCGTGAGCGACTAAAAAATAAAATATAACACATTGGTTGTAATGAGAGGTGGCTAAACTGGAGCGAGCGACTGAACGCACGCGCTTGAAAGATAGAACTGGTTCTATTTTTCAAGCGTACACGCTCGACCCAGTACAATATAGTTTCAGGCGCTAGGCAATATTATTGTATGTTGGTTCATTGAGTGCTAGGAAAACTTCTCATTTTAACATTTTTATTACTATAGATAGGTTTAGCACACTTGCAACTAACGACCTAATTTAATTGGTAAGATCATAATCCATACATATATAATTGATATATTAAAATACTTCAATTTAATAATAAAAGTAGGCCTTTACAAATAAGAATCATCATTAGCGTAGAGAGTTCATTGAGCCAAGATTAGAACCTTTGCCTCCTCGTCAACAACTATCAAGAGATATCTGCTAATCACGCACTCACCAGTTTGTCCACCCAGTCACTCGCTTGCACGCTTGTCAGTCTGGCCAAACCCTATGTAGTAATAACTTAATTGCATTATTTATTCTGGCAAAGTTTTCTCACCTGGGCGTATGATAGGAAGAAGAGAGCATCGTTCTCAAGCTGTTCTAGTGCAGGTTGGTGAGTATGAGGGAGTCGATTCACAGCTTGTACCAGTGCCTAAAATATGAAGATCTTTTTAGTTTAGATCTTGGCTGAAAACTTAATATAGACCTACACATAACAATTAATAGACAATTACTTTTAATACTTGTATATAAATTGTATTTTTGGTTGTAGAATCTTTCAAATTTTACTGCCAAATAAAAACTTTATTTACTCTCCCAAACTGTATTAAGAAATATGCATGCACACACTTTCACAAAAATTTAGCATTATAAATATATATTAATACATATTTTTACAAATCAAATAAATACATAATAAAATGCAATCATGACCTTTTTAACAAATATTTTTGTGGCTCGCGGGCCATTAGTTGGACCACACTGAACTAAAATATTAAATAGACAACTATACTCAAACAATAAATCAAATCAAAGTGTGGTTTTCTGCAGTTTTTTTTTTTTTACATTTAGTAAAATGGTTTCACTTGTCTCATTTCCGTTGTTTTCTTATTAATACTACAGAAAAACCACTCTATGATGTATTATCTGGGCTTGTTTCGTAAAGCTACAATTAAACACTTGTTATTACAAGTGAAATTTACAATGTATAACTCTTTTTTTATAAATAAGTTTATAGTTTTGTTTCCTAAAGCCACTTGTAGCTTACAAGAACTTGTAAATTAGGAAATGTTTTCTACTTGTTTTAGCACATAGGTAAAATACTTTAAAGACAAGTAATTATTAATGTACACAATAAATCGGCAACTGCTTTATTTCAGGATAAACTAAAATTACGTAGTGCCCATGTTGGACCTCAAAATCAAATAAAATTAATATAATATACCTCATTCCATAACTTTATTTTAGTGCTTAACTCTAATTCAGGAAGCTTCAAACAAAATGTATTTATATCCCTTTAATATTCTTATAACTGATATTTTAAAATTTAACAACAATTGTCACAATGATGTGTATACTTTTGGTTGCTGTAATAATGGAGACAAAATTCGGATTGGATTAATATTTCACGTGTAAATATTTTCTACCAGTGCACTAAAATTTACAAATCAAAATATTTTCTTTATATTTACAACTGTAAAACATTCACTTGTAACTTGTAAATTGTAGACTTGTAATTTTATGAAACAAGCCTTGTTCAAGCCTTATACAGACAGACCTTAGCAATTCAGCATATGGTGGTGATACAAGCTCATATAGTAAGTGTGATAATACACAAGTGATTTAAAAAAATTCAAACAGTAATATATATTTTAATTACCTTAAACCCATAGATATAAAAAAATATTCTAATTGTTTATTGGTGAATACCCATGTCCACACTATCTACCTTGAAAGGTAGAAAGCTTATCTGGCACGTTTCCATTATGGCGTAGCTTTCTAAGATAAGACCATGGTGCAATATGTCGAGGAATAACCGAAAATTTTCAGTGTAATAAACAGAGTGTACTGCAAAAGTGAAGTTAACCATAAAAACTACACATTTCTATATTTTAAATTTAATAAATCTTTAACAAGAATAAAGGCCTAAAATTCAATGTTAAATAATTGATTTTATCCCTCGGAGATGAGATGGTGTATAAAACAAGCTAAGTAGACCTACGTTGTAAGCTTGTTTTAATGCCGAGATATCTATGACAGTCTGCAAGGCTGTCTGGTTAGCCACATGTTCTGTAGCATGGTTTTTAACAATCCTCTCTGCAATGAATCTTCTGGGCCATCGTGCGGCTCGCAACGACTGATTCACTACTGGGTTGTCCTGGGAGAGGAGTCTACCACTAGGATTCAAAAGAACATTCCAGGGAAGGATGCTAGATACCACCGCTGATGCTACTTGCATGCCCAGGGTGCCATACAAAATAGAGCTGGAGGAAAAAAAGAAATACACATCGTTACCAATTATTTATGAATATGATGGTTACTATACAATATTGTTACTTTAATAGTTTCAAGCCTAGCTTAGTATTCCTTATTTTAAACCAACATTATGTACAATTATATCATGTTAAAAAAAATAAGGTGTGCATTTTATTTAAATCTTAGGATGAATATGGTATTATCAAACAAAAATGTAGTATTTTTGTTGTTGTTTAGAATCACATTTCACAGTCAATTTGGGTTGTATGCATATGTACTAATTTTTCTCATGTGTAAGGGATGAGGAAGATTGAATTCAAAGGAAATATACCAACCGCTTTTGTGGTTTATTAGTCAGAGTTCCTGGCTACAGACCCAGAAGTGCTGGGTTTGATACCCGGTGCTTTCATTATTTATCTATGATGCAATGGGTCTGGAATGGGGTAAAACTCATTAGCTCAAATGAGGAGCTACTTGAATAAAGAAGTAGCAGCTTTGGTTTAGAAAATTGTGATTAGCGACTGGAGTGCTCGCTGTGCTGATCACATGATACCCTCTATCTGCAAATGTTGGCACTATCATCACTAATAGTGACGGCTGCTCGGTCAATATAACTCACTTGCAGAGCTCACACCACGGAGGCGTAATCATATGTGAAGAGAGAGTAGAAAATAATTTATGGAAAACTACCCTCTAGAGGTATGACCAGTATCGAACCCCAATCTCCCTTAAATTGGCAAGCTAGTCTGTTGTAAAAGTGGCGCCTTAGACCATGTAGTCACAAAAGCGGGTAAATGTAGCAGTTAACATTTTTTTTATCAGGGCAGCTTACTATCCGTTCGGGTTGAACTCTTAATTAACATTTAAAAAATAAACATGCTTCACAATACTTCTAAGGTAAAAATAAAATTAAAATATAAAAGTGCTTTACACAGCTTGTCTAAAGAAAATGTAAAAACAATTTTTTAAGACAAGCTTATACAATAAATGTTTCTGAGAAGTTTAACTGTTTTGGTTTGAACCAATGGTCTGCATCACATTAATTGTTCAGTAATCCTAGTTCTTGACAACAATGGTAAATAATTGAGTGGCAAACTTTATCGCTACTGCTGTTAAATTGTACAACCAGTCTTGGTTTTATGTCTCATTGGTTAAAGGTCTGAAGGGGGGTGGAGGAGAGTTAAGGAGTGGAAGGGTATTGCTTTATATACTGTTTTGTTTTATTTGTTTACCATTTGTGTGACAACATAGTTGTTCCTATACAATAGACTGCATTAGATTTGATTCAACCTTTTAGAAGAGTTTGCGAAGCTTTAAAGAAAATGTCAGCTTTGATTTCACTTCCAAAAAAATGCTAGTATCAATGATTACACAGCTTAGCTGATGAATATATTGAGAGCTAAAATACTCAATTTATGTTCAGTTACAAATTAATATTTATAAGCTTGTATAAATAAATACTGTGCAATAAACATTTTCAAATGAATTTTAGTGCATAATGTTACATAAATAAACACAATTTAATATATTTTCACCAACTAAGACACTTAACAAAATAATTCAAACTTAGATTCAGCTTCAAGAATATTTTATATATTACATTAAAATTTGCTTTGAATAGAAAAAGTAGATTTAAAAAACCCCTATTATGTAATCTTGATTTACAAGTTTTTCTAATATTTCAGACACACACTATACATTTTTTAACTAGATTATTACTCACAGAGGATAATATCTGTGAAAGTACGGGGACATGAGTAGTCGATAAGGAACCACCACTTTGTTAGCTTCGGGAATGTAACTCACTGCATCCACACCAGCCATCACAGCCATCCACCTGAATAAAAAAAAAGTGACCTACATCATCACAAACTGCACATTGCTTCCCGTAAATAACACTAGATAAAAGTTATTCAAATTCTAAAAGCGATCCAAAGATATGTGATTTGGGTGGACCATACACTTGTTTCTCATTTGCGAGATGATCACTTCTAGCAGATTCCAGATGGTAGTTGCAAGTTGGAATGGCCACCACACATTCATCTATCATATGTCTGTCAAGAACATGTCCTTCTCAGGGGAAACATGTGCACCAGCGTGCACGAGCGTCTAACACATGGCAAAAGCTTGTTTTGCACAAGATTCCAGTGATACAAAGTGGCTGGCATTTGTGGTGCAGTATTATATGTTACCTTGATCTAGCATCCATCTATTATGCGAGAGGGCCAACTGCCAAATGCTAGACAAGTCTGTGGTCTCACTTAAGCCATTGATATTCAACCTATTTTGTTCGTGTACCCCCAGATACAATTTATCCTCAACTTTCTATCCCAAAAATATTAGGTACATATTGCAAGTTATACATATTCTATACCATATTAATTGAATTTTTCGTATCCTCTAAGACACTTTAAAAAATTCAAAAACTAAAGCTTTGTAGTCTTGTGATCTATCACTTGGGGTTTTCTATCCCCTCTCCACTCTAATGCAAGTGCACTTCCTCTAAAACCGGTTTTTAAAATCACTATGAGAAATTTTAAATTCTAAGATTCATTTGGCTATATTTTTTTCTACCTTTTTTGCCGAATTATAATTTTTTTCCTCCATTCCAAAGTTTTTTTCTAGCTATAGCTTTTCTCCTTCCATTCCCCTGAATTTCATTACAAAATTGTCAGGTTTTTATGTTTATTTGGCAGGTTCCCTATATATATGATCAAGAAATTTCAGTTCTTTACCACAGAAAGAAGTAGGTTAATGTATTAGTCCTGTCACCCCATCTCTCCCTTTTATATTTAAAATTTTAAAATTTAATTGGATATCTTAAGGAGTTCTTATATCAGCTTACCAAATTTAAATTTTCTATCACACCTAATAGTTTTTTTTTCTTTTCATAACCTCCCACTCCCCCTTTACCAATACAAAATAATATATAGAGAGCCAATAAACAGACCCAATTTTACAGTAAACAGGTGTATAATAAAAATATAATTTTTTTTTAACAAAATGTAAAAGGATGGACTTAAAAGATATGTGCCAGCATTCATCTAAAAGGTGGGAAACTACAAAGGGTAAATAAAAATTTTTTTGAATCAAGCCCCAAGTTCGTAGTTGAGTCCTTGACGGATAGGTGTGAGGTTAATAGTGCCTAACGCTGCACTTATTGCTCAGATTGTATTCACAGCACATGGATACATTTTTGTACCTAAAGAACTTTGGTATTTCAGAGTTGGTTAGGCTTCCATAGCCTTGAGCACAACACCTCAACAATTACTACCAAGTCCATAACGATAGGGTGGATTGGTTCACCTTTTTCATTCTGTGTTCCTATATTAGGGTTAGTGCGCTTTGATTTGCAGATATCCCAAATGGTTACTAGGACGTGTTGCACTGCAAACACTTACCATAGATGGGGGTATGTTTTAGGAGTTCAATCAGCTCCCTCAAAAGTATTATTAGTAATGTATGTTTGTATTCCTCAACAAAACCTAGGCTAATTACTTGTTGAAGTTTTATCAAATTCCTTATACCTACTACTCCAAATATGTTTTAAAAACTTTAAATTGCTTCAAGAGGGTTTAAGTGATTTCAAATCTTCTGTTGGAGGACTTCACCACAAGTACAGCAATTATTATTATTAGCACCGCGTCTTACTACCCGTTCGGGTTATACGCACTTACGCTAATGTGTAATGGTAGGGTGATTGTGAGATGAAATGGAGGACCTACAGTTTAACGTGGAATCCGAACCACAGTGGAGGCCTGGCATTCCCCACATTCACAAGATGTCTTGTCAGAGGTGAAGGAAGGGTTTGGTAATCAGATAAATCTNTCCGAACCACAGTGGAGGCCTGGCATTCCCCACATTCACAAGATGTCTTGTCAGAGGTGAAGGAGGGGTTACAGCAGTTAAGACCCCCACTATCACATCCACCATTTTAGGTTTGTTTAATCCAGCAATAAGGACTGAGTTTACAAATGAAAAAATATTGATCTGATATTTTCATTCAACGGCATTAGACCACATGCAATGACCTACCTATGCTCTTCGGCAGGAGCTAACAGCTTGCTCATCTCGGTGGCTTGCAGGAAGGTCACTCCGTATAAGATGTTCTGGAAGAAGTTGTTCTTTTGCACATACATTTCCTTGTAGTATGAGTCTAGGTACAATTCTGCTTGTATCGAAGGAGGGTAGCCCACTTGGAGCGCCAGCGAGTTCAACTGTGCGGACATAAAGCTAACATTACAACACCTCCATCCTCAACATCGATAATCTAGTAACAACAGAGGTGCTGATGTAGTTCACAAGGTAATGAGTGTTTTTAGAGAACTCAACAAAAAGGATTGATTTGAAGTATATTAGGGATGGGCTCTAGGATTCTTCAAATCCCTCAAATAATTATGGATATTCAGGATTCAAGACTCAAATCCTTAAAAAAAAAANAAAAAAAAAAAAATCAAGCAAAATTTGTTTTAGAGCTTTAATATCGTTAATTGGTGGTTCAAAATCAATTCTAATTATAGGATGAACTTAACAACCAGCCCCCAGACAAGTAATTTAACACTTAACTGAATGAATGAATGTTAGAATGAATAGATTATAAGAAAGAAAGTTTTAACATTTGGTTATTATTTCTATTTTCTAATATTCTATTATATTTATATTTCTTCTTATGTTTGTTATTCTTTTCCCAAGATTCGGATTTGAGATTCATATTTGTAAAATAGTGGATTTGACTCAAATCTAAAGTATATTTTTTGCCACACATGTTATTGACCATCCACATTTAACCACACTAATCGAGTAGGGCTATGGTGGATAACATTTAGAGGAAATTTACCTTCATTTGTGTGGAAAACTATAGGAAAAATCAGCCTCGGTAAACCTGATCGGGATTCAAACCCCAACTCCCTCACCACCAGCAATACCAGGCTACATGAGCTTGACATTTAAACCTAGTACACACAAGGCACTAGCTAACGCGGGATTGCTAATGCCCTTTAGTGAACTACCTATGATTTTATAGGCGGATATACATTCAAACACACAATTTTGGTTAGCACCCGTTCCAAGTTTCTCTGTCTAAAGTGCATTTTGAAAGCAATCTGAGATACACAGAAACTATGGGGTTCATTCAGTTGATCAGGCTCTTTTGTCATGGGCAGATGTCATGATGGAGGCTGAGCACTTTGACTAAGAGTTGTTTGTAGATGAAATTCAAAGAAGGCCAGTCATTTGGGACATGGGAGTGCCCAGAATATAAGATTTGGTAGTCATTCTAAAATAGATGGAAATTTTCTATTCATATTCTCTCAGTTTTTGGTAAAGGGTTATGAACATTCCGTGAGTTAGTTTACCCCTTAAGATTTGGATGGACATGGAGGTTTTGCAAATCTCTTTTCCAAGTAGTTCCATGTATTATCACCTCACCAGAGGTGCGCCACTGTAGTTATAGGAGTCACCACACCAACCCCTCTCACCCCCTCTATTTTACCCCCCCTTTCAGAGTGTCCTTACATTACACAGGCAGACCCTAAGACTTTTTAAGACACTTTTATTTTTATTATTATTGGAGTTTACCAACATATTACCACAACTAGAGGTCATGTAACATCATTAAAATCATTCTACTAATGTTAATGTGTACAACAAGATCCATAATTTATGAACCCCTATTTTAACAACCTGTGTGTGTGTGTGTGTGCGTATGTGTAATTTCTCTTTCTAAAAAAAATATGTCTTAAACTAAAATAATTTGATGAATATTTTCAGGGGATAGAAATAATAGCTATGTACACACATGCCCACCTTCCCCTAAGTAGACTCCTGGATGTGTCACTGAATCTTAATATCCTCAAAATTAATTCTGCTCTAAGTGGATGCACATTATTTATAAGGTAAACATAATCAAGTTTACTCTATATAAAAACGTTTAACATAGTTCATACAAATACATCAGAGAAAACATTTTCAATAGATCAGGTTTGGAGGTGATGGACAATTAGTGTCAAGTCAAGGGTTTTACCTGAACATGATATAAATGGGGAGAGGGAAGGGGGAGTAGCGAGGTTTACAGAAAAAAAAACCTGGAAAGATAGTGGATGCCAAAGAGGGGTTGGTGAAGAGAGGGAGAGGTGCTTTCGAAGACAGCAATCTACCAGGAAGTTATTGAACTTTTTCAACAGTTTGGATATGATTTAATTTGAGAATATCAAATTTTGTTAAAATTATTGTACTATAAATATTCATGATATATAATAGAAAATTATCTTATTCTCTATAATATTATGATAACTTCAAAACTATATTCTTGTATTTCATGTTTTATTTAATTTTAATTCAATTTTTATTATGTCTTATTGTAAAAGAGTAAATATTAACTTGTAACTTTTTTTTTGTTAATATAGTTCATTTTAAATTTACAAGTTTAATAATAACAAAAACCACATGTTGTTACTATGCCTATTTTCTAAGCAATAGAGTAAACAACTTTATCATTCTTATATAGTAGGTATTCATCCGAATCTTAAAATAGGATGCACCCAGTATTACCTCTTCCATTGTTTACACCGCTTAAAGCGACAAAATAGAATTCAAAGACATTACTATAACTTCCATGGTAGGTGAGCACAGGATAGGAGCTGACTCGCATTCTCATGCATGTATGTGTACGATCACCATCACCTCATGTGTATAGGCTCTTAGTCAGCATGGCCGCCAGTGTAGATAGTATTAATATTGTTGGCAAAGTCTCACCCAGTAGTAAAATAAGTCTAACAAATGAATCATTGAATGTATTTAAAATAACTATTCATAGTGACTATGCCAAATAAAATCTTTAATTTACACTTACTTTCTCCAGAGTATATTGTTGAAGTTTTGAATCAAGCCAACCAGATTTATGAATACTATATTTGGCAGCATCTTTTATATTTTCAAACATGCTATTCACCTAAGACATAACACATAAGAAAGAATACATTAAAACACGAGCTACTTATTTAGGGGTCTAAAAGCATGGATTTAATAAATATTTGATTTTAAAACTTGGATATTTAATTAAAAGTTAAATTATTATTGAAATGAGAAAAATGACAATGAAAATAATACTCCCATACTTAAAATAAAATAAAACATAGTCTTTGAAATGTAAATAACATGAAGATAAAATAAAGAATGTATCATGAGCATTGCACAAAATACTGTATACCGCAAGAAGAGGTCCGATATTTTAAAATTACTAGCGCCTGCGGACAAACATATGCACCTCGAAACCTGAATTTTACCATTTTTATTAATTTTTATTTAATGTATTAAAAACGGGTCAGGAGAAATAAGATTAAGAGATTTTTTGGTCTGTTTGAAGTAAAGAAAAGCGTTGCCCAGGGTAGCCATGCATTGCATGGTTACCCCTGACAACGCTGGGTACTCCTGATAGGATAGAATAATCAACCGTGAAGACATGAGACATGTAACAGAATTGATCATTATGTATTACAACTTATTTAGGGTTCATAATCGGTCACTTGGTCATCTTATAATGGGCTCGAAACTTGAAATCAATTTCTATAAAAAAAAATTTACCACACTGAGAATGATGGGTGAATTAAAGGGCTTATAGCATTATGATTTAATCTTAAAATAACACTAGCTAGCATCAACATAATTAATAATAATAATAATAATATTTAGCACCGCGTCTTACTACCCGTTCGGGTTATACACTTTAAGTACTAATTACGCTAATGGATTAGGAATTGGGAAGGTTGAATTAGAGGAAGTGAACCCACAATTGCGTGGAGGGAGAGTGTAAAACCATTTAGTAAAAACCACCCCCAGTTCACCCGACCGAGATTCGAACCTCGATCTTCCCGTCCTTAGCAGTCTGGCTCAACACGACAAGCGCGTTAGCCAACTACGCCACAGAGGCGGGTCATAATTAATAGATGGTGTATAAATGGAGCGAGTTTAAATTACACTATTTTATTAATTTACCAAAATTACCATACATGCTTCAAGTCTGAAATATTATGTATTCCCTTTATTTTAAATATAATTTGAATGACGCATCAATGTCTGATCCTTCTGCCTAGTATCACCTCCTCTCTATTTAATACACCTTCACTTGATCAACTCCCCCCTGCTTGATTCTACTGCTTGGTACACCTCTACTTGATCAACTCACCACTGTCTGATCCTCCTGCCTAGTGTCAAAAGGTACTCCTCGCTCATGCAGTGCAGCCAGAGAGAATCCAAAATATTTCTGTGTTGTGTCCACACACATCTCCCACCTTTGAGGAGATTCCTGGATTCCTTACAAACAATTACAAGAACTTATAATGTCCAACTCAATAAAAAAAAATCCTCCAAATTGGCCACATTTAAGATAGATCAGGATGAAATGCTTTTAATCAATTTCCCTTACCTGTAAGCTCTTTTCTATACAAGTTAACAATGTCTCTGTAGTCCTGGGACAAGTAAGGCAGGTAGGCCATCGCAAAATTCCACATCATGTAGTTGTTCAAATTACTGAAAATAAATCAAATCACTAAAAAGTTATTTTTAACAAAATACAAAGTACTTTATTTTAACTATTGAGATGTAACAATAGGCCTCCTAATTGAAGATAAGGAACAATATTAGGTCTGGAATCCAACGTAACCTGACAACACATTCTTCTTTCTTAGTTATATTACCCTTATTTCCCCTTGTTTGGTAAATTCTGAAATATTATGGTAGCATTAGGCATAGTTTCCCACTTATATCAATGAGGTTAGGAAGGATCCTCTCGTTACATGTTGTTATATTTTTTTCCCTCTCACCCTTCCCACAAGTAAAATAAATAAAATCAGTGTCATGGGACCAGTAGTTGACTTGCTTCTTTCCAATTAAATTGAATCATTCCCTCTTGTTTATTATCTTTTTTTATGCCAAGTTTCACTAAATTTTCCCTCTTGATTTTCTAAAATGTGTCACATTCAATAGTATGATTAAAACGTTAATGTTTGCAGTATTGTACTCGGTAGAGTAACTAGATTTTAGGTTTGATATAATTGAAATCAGAGCTCAAAATTGACTTTAATACGTTCACTAATTCTTGGTTCCTAATATCAACTTTTCAGCATAAAATCCTAAGGAATATTTAATTTTATGAAGAACATGTTATCATGAGTATGCTCGCTTTTACCTACTTAGTATATTTAATCCAAGGGAACAAGGCAGAATGGTTATGGTTTAAAAAAAATATAGCAGCATGCCCCTTGGAGAGAAATTAGAGAATTATTTTGTAGAATAAACCAAACTATGTGATTTGGGTGGGCCGAACACTTGTCTATCATTTGCGAGATGATCACTTTTAGCAGATTCCAGATGGTAGTTGCAAGTTGGAATGGCCACCACACATCCATGTCTGTCAAGAACATGTCCTTCTCAGGGGAAACATGTGCACCAGCGTGCACGAGCGTCTAACACATGGCAAAAGCTTGTTTTGCACAAGATTCCAGTGATACAAAGTGGCTGGCATTTGTGGTGCAAGTGTATAGCAGTATTATATGTTACCTTTATCTAGCATCCATCGATTATGCGAGAGGGCCAACTGTCAAATGCTAGACAAGTCTGTTATCTCACTTAAGCCATTGATATTCAACCTATTTTGTTCGTGTACCCCCAGATAAAATTTATCCTCAACTTTCTATCCCAAAAATATTAGGTAAATATTGCAAGTTATACATATTCTATACCATATGAATTGAATTTTACATATCCTTTAAGATGTCTTCGCATACTCCAGGTTGATTTACCACTAAAATGGTACAAAGCACGCTAGTGCCAAGGTTTTTAACGTCATCACTGTACATTAGCTTAAAACCCTTAAGCTTACTCACCCTCTATCAGAAGTAGTGATTATTGATGATATATGAGTAAGGTAATTGTCTGATGGAATCAACACATCTGTTGTGTCATCAATCTTGGCAGTGGGATACTTGGCCATGATAATATCATGAAGAGGAATCTACAATCATACATATCAACCACTAAAAATGACATAAGAGTTTTCATAACAGTACATCAACATAATATGACAACACTTTCTATAATCCTGTTACTACTTTTGACACTTATTCAATAAAAATGTAATAGTTTCAGCATGATTAAGAGACAGTGGGAAAAAAATTTGGACAGTTATCAGGAAGTCTGATAGACCTTTATATTTTGTGTTAGGAATGCCTATTTAACGTGCACTTTCCTGATGAAATGTGTTAGTTAAACTTATTAAATTAGCACAAGTAGAGAGACCTTTTGATGTGGTTGTGTTCAAATGGTCAGATATTGATGTGGCCATTCAAAAATAAACCTTATGTAAATAATTACCCTCTTCTTTGCTTTTTATTAATAGCTCAGCAATGATTATAGCCTTATCATAATTTAAAACAAAATATTATTTATTGTAATTCTCTGTTAGTAACGGCTTCTTTAATCCATTTCCTCACCGAGGAAGCCTTGTTCTCGAATTCTCCTATGGATATCTTAGTGTAAGAGGTGAGTGGATTTTGTAGAGCACTCCACTCTGGAGTAACCTCGGCAATCCTCTTCTCAAAGTGGTACATTTCTTCACTGAAAGTTGCTGCTTCTGTACTGGTAGCTCCCAATTTCTGGACTGCATCCTTTAGGTACCGCTTGTATGAAGCCTCAACCTGCACAAAATAAAGCATTACCCAAAATAAGCTTTAAACATATCGATGTATTTACTTTTAATCTACGTATGACAGTTGGCAGCAGAAATAATTAACAATTTAATCAACATATCTCTATTTAATATGAAAAAAAGAAGAGTCCTGAAATAAATAGTTCATTCTTGTATTTTAAAGGATATTTCTTTTAAAAATTATAAGTTATGGTAGAAATAGATCAAATATATAAATAACATTAATGTAGTAGATATTTCAACATATTTATTTTATTAACTAATTTATTAAATATATACAATTTTAAACGATTAAAAAAAATCAGAATGATATAAGTTATTCCACATTTAAAGGATTAATTATGCGTGTGTTAAGTTTAGATTCTGTACAGCTATTTATTTTAATATTTACTGTATATTGATGACAATATTTTTTTATTAAATAACTCATTTTTAGAGGAAAGTTTGTTTACTTAAATAGTTGTGTAAAACACCTATACTATGGAAGCACAGAAAATCACTCATGCTTCAAATAAAAAGAGATCGAAGATACCAACATACCATATTATACTCAGGACTAAGTACCAAATAGATAATGATTCATTTTATTTCAGAAAATAACATTAAAAAGGAAAGCTAAGTAGAAGAATAGAATTATTGCATTAACTTATGTATATCAGTGTAAAAAGGTCAAATATTTACCAACATCAAGTTTTTGTGCTGATATAATGCAATTAAAATTAAAAGTGTGGCTCACTTCATATAAAATTTGCTAAAATGTTTAGTTTTATGAAAATAAAATAAAAACATAGCCAATCTATAGATCAATAAGTTAACTTTTACTGTAACACTACGCCTTCTTTATCTCATACTCTTTTATTTACATAAAATTATTATAGGTAAATATTTACTTTCTAAATTTACTCTACCTTTAAACTAGTAGACTAATCAAGTTTACAAGAGGAATGATTGTTTTCAAAACTAACTTTACATTGTCAAACCTTGATAAACTTTTATTTGTCCCAAGTTTGTTTTGATATTTGTTTTGATATAGAAATATAATGTTTGCAGGTAGCAAAATAGAAAATCTTAATAAGGTCTTAAACAAAGCCAATTCTCAAATTGAAAAAAAAGTGTGTGTGTGTGTATTTATATATGTATAATGATAATGTATTAGGAAGTAAAAAGTCACATTTATAGATAATTAGTAAGTATGAGACATTTAAAAAAAAATTATTATATTAATAAAATGAAGAGTTTGTTTGTTTGACTGTCATGAACATTGAGCTATATCTACCAAAAGCAGAGGTTTGGAATTTAAATATTAGTAGTTTTTTTATTAGATTTTTAAAATTTATTAAAAACTGGGTTGGAAGAAATAAAACGGGGAGATTTTTCTTTCTTTCTGAGGCAAAGAAAGGCGCTGCTCGGGGAACTTATGCTGGTATTTTTTTTAAACATGGAATATATATGTACAGCTCTTCATTGCATTATTGCTTTTGTTACAAAGAAAGAACATAGTGTTATATCAAGGGTTGACTTAATTTTTAAAATATTTGAATAGTTTACTTTCCAAAAAACATAAATAATGAATTTGTTTACTTAATAACAACATTAATTGAACAAACATACAAGTAATTTTACAGTTTTGTATGTTATCTTGTTCATGCATTTTTTCAAACAAACCAAACAAGACAATTTACAACAAAACAAATAACCTAACACACAAATAGAGCCACAAAAGCAAAGTACTGCTGCAACACAAAAAACAAAAGGGATAGGGTTGATTTACAGTACATTTTTATTCGCTAGGAGTCTGAGCAATTCTCGGACAGATGTTGAATTGCTCGCATCAACACACATTCGGGACGAAGCTCGCCAAGCAAACTGAAAAAGCAACAAATGATGGTCTGCAGTCAGGGAACAAGCTTGGTGCAAGGTCTCAAAAAGTGTCCTCAAAACTACTTGGAAAGGTGTTTAAGCTGCCGGAGTTGCTTGGTGGTATCGAGAGTGGCAGGAAAAAAATCATCAACGGGAACCACAGTTCCAGGTTAAGAGTTTATTATATTATATACATTTGTTTTCGAATCCCAGTCTGGTCTGTTGAGGTTGGTTTTTTTCTAGACATTTCCAACCCTCTTTATGCATATATGCGGCTATATTTCCTCTAAATTCTACATTACTCATCTCTACTACATTAGCATAATTTAATTGTGTGTAGCCCAAATAGTTTACAAGAGACGTTGTGGGATAGAAAAATTTTCGACATAAAATAAATAGTACATATTAAGTTTTAATACATAAGTTTTTTTAAATGTATATTGCCGTAGCTTAGGCGTGGACAATTTGTTCTTCACAATGCAATGACAGTGGTAGTGATGTTATATTTAATATAGTGTTACAAATCAGCATTATTTTTCTTCTGTCCTGCTTTCTCGTCCGTCCATCCAACCATTCATCAATCTATCCAGGCATCCATATTTTGATTTTAAGATTAAAAAAATTAATTATCTTGCAAATAGAATCAAAATAAAGTATGGAAATAGATGGCCATGAGGTAAAAGCTATTTACTCTCATTGGTTGCTATAAATAGATGGAATTGAGTGACAAATAGATTAAATAATTTTATGTTGGATGGCAAATGATTTGATAGCCTCAATGTGTTTATCGATTTAGTCTGATGCACTTTATCTGTAAATGTGTGACTTAGTGTTATTAACTATTTTTTTACCTGTTAGTTTTAGTTTTTACATAATTCTTTTAGTGCTTGGAAGTGACTGGTTCTGTCTTCTAAATTACCAATTAATCAATCTCATGCAGAAAACACACACAAATAAATATATATTATTATATTGGATATAAAAACAGTTTGGTGGTGTGCAATGTTCCTTACCTGACTGTCCGGTCTTCTATAGTAGTAACTGCGGTCCGGCAGCCCCAAACCTGCAGGGCTCACCTAATCAAACAACAAATAGTTAGGCTAGTATCTATATAGCACTGATATTATTCTTTTATTGGTGTAACTATTGGAGGAGGCAACTTAACAACCTAGTGTTCTATTCTTTAAATTGAAAAATTACACCTGGACATGGGAATCGAACCAGGGCCCGCATCCAGTTGTCATTTTTCAATTTAAATAATATAGCCACATCTAAATATCATATTGTTTGAAATGAAAAATTACACCTGGACACGAGTCCAAGGATCGATTATTGTGTCCAGGTGTCGTTTTTTCAATTTAAACACACAAATCCTTTGTTTCAGTAGATGGAAGCAGTTATGTTAATTTAAACAAGGCTTTAGCTTGGTGAAAAATAAGAATCAAATTTGGTCACCATCTTCTAACTAAAGAGGCAGTTTTAATACAGTACATATAGTATCTAAATAAAAGTTTTATTTTAATATAATTGAAATAGTATCCAACAAAAGTCGTCGAGGCTTTTAAAATGTGTTTATATAAAAGCTAAAAACTTCATGGTGTCAGCCCACAAGCGAGACATACCAAGTGTTCACTGCATGCTAGCTAAAAAATGGCAACATTTGTGGATAGAAGGTGTCATATGATCAGCACAATGAGCCCTCTGGCTATTTATTCAAGTAACTTCTCAATTGTCCTCACGAGGCCGAGTTGATCATGTTCCAGACCCACTGCTTCAAATAAATATTTGGAAGCACTGGAGATTGAACCTTGGGCCTCTAGATCTGTAGCTAGAAACTTTGGCCACAGAGGCGGTCATATAAAAGCTAATAAAGTCTAAAATCATCAACTTACTTTAATGACACCACGCTCTGGGCTATCAGGGTCTGGTACAACAGATATCTTGAAGAAAGGACTCACACCGTACTGTGAATGCAGTTTGACCAAATTCACTCTGTAGTCCCAGCTAAAATGAGAGAACTCTCGCAACACATTCCAACCTCCTGAAAAATATGAGCGTACAGTTCCGCCATTTCCATATGTTCATTTGGTTATATACTACAAGATTATTTTTATCTCAGGAGAAGGGACTACTAATGACCTATATTTAAAAAGGCTTCTACTAATTTTCTGATAAATTATTTTCATCAACCAGCGATCAGAGGGAAAGTAAAGCCGTCGGTCCCATGTCAATGATGCCATGTAAAAGAACCCTGGAAGGTATTTGAAAATACCTTTCCCGGCAAAATTGGTAGGCCCTTTCAAGCTTGCTCAGAGAATATCAGTGTGGAAGGCACTGGGATACCACCATACTTTCTGAACTCCCCTAGTAAATTGAATATCTACCAGATGGTGCAGGCAACACTTAACAGCCTTCAGGTTTTTTATTGAAGAAGCAGAGTGCATACACTCAGATAATTTAAAGAAAGAATCATTTGGTTATTATTTTAAAATGTATTTGTCTTAGTAATGAAATATTTTAAACGCACATTTTCTACCTTATTCAAAGTTCCCACTCACTTTTTTCGGAAATGAGCTATAAATTACACCTACATTTGTAATTACATCAGTGTAATTTTTCATAATGATTAAGGATTTTTTTAGAATTAAAATTCAAAAGCTGTATATATTGTTTTTCTTGATAAGTACAAAATTCTAAAGATAATTATAGACAATTTCAAAATATACAACACTTGAATCATTATATTTGGGATTTTTTTTAAATTCTTTTAATATTATTATTATTATTCCTATTAATATAAATAGGTGTTCTGACTTACGAAAGGCCTATACCCTTATTCAGTGAGCCTGGACAACCAATGCTCCCTGTCCTCTACCGCCTCCTTCGGCTCCATGGATTTTCTGTTTTCCTTCAAGTCATCCAATATTTGAATCCTTCTTCCTAAGCTCCTTTTCCCCTCAACCTTTCCTTCTGTGACGTCGTGCATAAGACAGTTCCTCCTAAGGGTGTGCCTGATCTAGTTTGCTTTGCACTGACGAATCACATCCAAAATTGTTCTCTTCTCACCCATTCTACTTAGAACTTAATTTGTCACCCTGTCTTTTCAAGTCTTCCCCAGCACCACATTTCAAAGCTCTCCAAGTATTTCTTTTCCAACTTTCTAAAAGTCCAACTTTCTGCTTCATATGTAGCATTTTATCAATTTTTTCCTCAGTTCCAAACTCAACTTTCTGGTCAGCAGTAATATTTTCTTGTCGAAAGCCATGGTGATCCTCAACCTAATTTCCTTGGTGCAGTAGGCATACTTTGTTAGTAGACTACCTAGGTTATTAAACTGCTCTATTTTGCAACTCCTAGGTTCCAATTTTAATTTTCAGCATAATTTTTGAAATCGACATCCCTTTTGACTTGTCAGTGTTGATTTCCATGCCATATCTCCACCAGCTAGTCCAGCATTTTGCAACTCTTCTTTATTTATGGTATATCATCTGTATATTTTATTGTGTTGATGACGCACCTCCTGTTCTGGAATTTCCACGTCCCTCTAGGCCAGGGCTTCCCTGACCATCTCCCTACAAGTTGAACAAACTGGGTGACAAACAGCATCCCTATATATACGCAGTTGGTCTCTCCATCATTCAGTATAACCTTCACTCGCTGTCCCAGATACAATTTTGTAATCAGCCTTCTGTCCCTCCAGTTGATGCCAATATTCTTGAGTATTTCCGTCAGTTTATTTCCATTTCACTACATCGAACGCCTTTTGTCAGTCGATAAAAACAATGTAGAATTCTTCCTTGAATTCCAGCCCTCCCTCTTAAATTATTCTGCATTACCTACTGTAATAATACTTTTCTTTTGATACAAGTGCAGTAGCAGTGGCGTGTCGTGAAGTGTTGTGAGGGTAAGCAGCATTAGTTCAAACTGTACCCGTGAATTGTTCACACTCATCAGTAGAACACTCATTGGTCAGATATAGATGGGAATACATTCCCGCGTGAGATATGCATAGCAGATCATATGTATGATTGCTCAAATGGGTCCCAAGTGGGCGTGAACATATCAAAGGTACAGTTTTAACAAGGTCTGCTTCGCTTGCACACACTCCACGACATGACACTGTGCAGTTGCAATAATTTTCTTCTGATACATCTTTACTTCAAACATGTAGAATATACACTCGTCTTAAAGTTCAACCTAAATTAATATTATAGTGAGTTTTCAATTAGACTTTTGCTGTATCCGAATAGTCAAGTACACTTGACTTGATGCAATCTTGATAATTTTACATTTCTCGCGGTTTTCATAGTGAAGACTGCATCAAACTATTCAAACAGCAACACACTAGGACCCACAGTGCTGCTTCTTACCGAATAATTTGTGTAAGTCGGTGCTCAACAGACGAAACGATAATACTAAAACAATTGCCAGTCAAACACCGCACCAACGCCACATGGCTCGTAGCGTTCGTATTCATGGTTACTAACGCCACGAGAAAACTGCATCGGTCTAGTCCGCGACTATTCGGACAAATCTACACTTGGTCACGTGATTGCCAATGCAGCTATCAACGCCACGAGCCAACGCGACCTCGCATAAGTAGACTATTCGGATACAGCCTATATAAGAAGCTGTGTGGATGTGATATCGTTTCAAGACAATGTTGAAGCAGGTTGAAACAATTGATGGAAGGCCTACTAAATCAAGAGCCCAGTTTTGTTTCAGAATGCATCTCACCCAACTCGTTGATTATCCTGTGGAGAGGTTGATCCTTATCAGTTTCCAAGTTATCCAGGGCCATGCAGGACTCGTAGAAATGCTTGAGCTTCCAGGTCACAGAGCTGACTTTGACGGGGTGAGGCAGAGTAACAATCAGCGACCTCAACTGCTCGCGATCTGCAGCAACAGTGATCAGGAACTGATTGAGGCCAAGGCCAGATCAACATGCATACGCCCTGTAAACTATTTTTAATATGCATCAACATTGTTAATGAAATGGATGTTTAGAGCTTGTCGCTGGATCAAGACACCTACTCCTCAATAGAATTAAACCCATGGTTACCAAACTCACATTTGGCCTGCAGTTCCTGGGTTGACCCCCACTTGCTGTGGGTGACAGGCAAGGGGTGTCTCTTGAGCCAGTTACCACAAGCGTAGTTCCACATGTCCTCGCACGGGGCAGCACTGCTGTTCATCTTGGGGATCATCTGCAACAGACACGCGTCATGGTGTTACACAGCTTAAGGTATAGTAGATTATCGAGGGATTTTTGGAGTGGATACGATCTTTACTGGGTTGTATTTTTAGATGATAATTCGCTTAAATTTTTCTATTAATTCTTATTTAAAATATTATATCTTAGCTTATTATTAATCTATGAATAGTTTAATATTTGGACAATTTTATGACATAGTTCCCGATATCTTAAGAAAATGGTTGTGGTATCAGAAAAAAAAAAGTATTGAGAATAGATTTGCATGAGAATCACAAAAGTTTGAACTTACTCTGGGCTTGAAAGCAAACCCTGAAAGACTTGTATAGGCAAGAAAGTTGACAAAGGCGATTTTTCGCCCGAGAACCAAAACTATGGCTTGTAAAAAATGAATAACGTTCCCCAAGAAAATAAATTTTACAAGTATTTTAATTACTTTACTTTGAATAATTTTTTACTTATAAAATATTATTATTGCTCAAATTTAATGTTTTATAACTTAATGAATAGTTTGGTTCACCGGTCAAATATACTTCTGTGCCTAAGCGTCGGCTGGGCATTAATTATTCATATGCCTCAAAAATATATGGTGTCACTTTGTCAAGTGATAAATCGCTTTTACACCTCTTGTAAAGTTGACGTAATATATTTTAGAATTATTTTAAAAAAGCTAAAGCGACAGTGAATGTATTATATACCCCAAAAAATTCAAAAGTCGCTCATGAAATCAAAGGTGCAGTTGAATTTTGACAAGAAGGACCTTCCTTATCTGACAGCTCTAAAAGTTACTGGAGCTACTTTCACGCAGTAGCGTACTCACGGCGGGTAGAGGGGCTTGAGGGGGCTCAATCCTCCCCTACCGTAATTTGGGGATGCCCAGAAATCTACACAGATCCGAAAAGAAAATTGTGGTGGTTTATGACCAGTTAAACATTGTGAGCAAAGAAAATATCAGGTGTTCAGAAATAGTTTCTATATCAATCACCAAATTTATCTATTTCATAGGAGTGGACTATCTTTCATGGAATGGAAGTGGGATATCTTCAAGCTCTGAAAATATTATCTGGTCAGTAGGATTAACCTTTCTCTCATATAAATGATCAAGTTAATAAATATCAATTAAAAACCTTCCAAAAAAGCACCTAGGTTTATAATAGTGGGGGGGGGGGGGGAAGGGCCTTCACTCTTTTCTATGCAAAAT
>CABFOV010000149.1:259921-270752 GCA_902141375.1 Timema poppense
GGGGGGGGGGGGGGGGTTATAACACTGTCCCCCTGTGTATTTTGAAAACCTCGCCTCTTTTCTTTCTCACCCGAGTCACAGATAGTCTGTTCTAGCACTAGACCGTGCCAACAAGAATGTTTACAAACTTCAAGAAAGTCGTATGTACAATAACATCACTAAGAGGCTTAATTAACAACCCCTCACCCGCACCAGTGGGCACGTGGGCTCCAACGTCTGCCTCGTCTGGTATGGTTTTCCGGTGACAGGGGATGTTGCAATTCAAACCTTGGACAGGTGTACTGAGGTGCACACCCCTCCCCGTTAAGGTTCACCACCTCTCCTCCGAACCAACGCTAATATCTTCCTCACCCGTAGCCCATGCATTATACCCGGACGGATAGTGGTGTGCCAATATAAGACAACTTTAAATCCCCCGTGCAGATCAATTGTCGCATAACTTGATCTTATCGCTTGTCTAGGGCCTATAAGGAACCTTCACGCGAAATTTAAAGTTCCTAGGCCCTGGAGTTGGGGTGGGGGAAATACTGTTATGAGTAAGTGAATGAGTGAGTGAATGGATTTTTCCTTTTATTATATAAATTATACTATACATAATATTTTAGACACATCTAGGATCCAGACATAATCTCCTAATATCACGTGACTGCTTTTTTTTCTTTCGCATTCTCGAGGACAGCCACTCAAGAATCCCTAGTGGTAGCCATATTTGACGTTGCTATTTCCCTTGGTGAGCAAGTTATACACAAAACAAATTAATACTATACAGAGCGTACGTGCAATGGTGATGAAAACGGTCAGAAAAGGTACAGTAAAACTCGGAGAAGAAAGAATGAAACATGTTCTGTTTGCTGATGACTTGATGGTCTGAGAAGGTAAGGAAGAGAAAGTATAGGAACAGCCACAGGAATGGAATGAGCAGTTATGGTGATAATGATTAGCAGGATAACGCTTGATAAAGCTATAAATTTGAATGGAGTAGTGCTGAGAAAAGTAAAGAATGTAAAATATCTTGTAAGCGTGATTGAGGTGAGAGGCTGAAGTCGAGAGGATCTAATGAGAAGAGGACAGCAGGGGGAGTTGTTCTATAGGTGTGTAAGAGACCTGCTATGGAGAAGAGAAGTGCCCTTGAAGTGTAAGGAAGTGTTGTACAGGACGTATTTTATACCCATAGTCACATATTCAGCAGAAACATGGACAGTGAATTTAGGATAGTGGAGGCCATGGAAATTAAGTTTGTGAGGATCATGCTAGCAGTTACGAGGATAAACAAGATTAGGAATGAAGTAATCCGGAAAAGAGTGAGGATACAGGGAGTACGTGTGATAGTATTATTATTATTGGCACCACGTCTTACTACCCGTTCGGGTTATACACACTTACGCTAATGTGTAATGGTAGGGTGATTGTGAGATGAAATGGAAGAACCTACAGCTTAACGTGGGATCCGAACCACGGTGGAGGCCTGACATTCCACATATTCACAAGTTGTGATTAATACACGTCTTGTCAGAGGTGAAGGAAGGGTTTGGTAATCAGATAAATCTGTGCCGGGACCGAGGATTGAACCCCGGACCACCAGCACAGAAGTCTGACACCTTACTCCCAGACCGCCAGGTCACTCTAAATGAGATAGTAGAGAAAGCAAGACTGAGATGGTATGGTCATGTATAGAGTATGGAGAAGTAGAGGATGCCAAAGAAAATTGAGATAAAGTATGCAGGAAAAAAGACCAGAAGGGAAGCCAAGCAGGATATTAGAGGAGCAGATAACAGAAAGTGAGCAAGCGAGAGAAGAAGAATGGAAGCAATTAAAGGAGGAAGAATGGTGGAAGGATAGAGTAAGATGGAGGCATTTTACTAAACTGACAGGCTGGAAACGGTTGATGATGATTATCATTATAATGATGATATGATGAATATTATTTTAAATAGTACATTATATTAATAGATAATAACCATTGTTCACACCATAGAAGACGTCAGTCTCGCAATATATGTCGAAATTCAACAAAAATACGTCCTAGATACTCGGTTGATTGCTTAGAGTTGTAAATTCAAATAATATAAGATGAACTACTAAACAAAAAACATTTTGAGTGACCGCCATTTTGAAACGGATAACCAGATCAAAAAAAAAAAAAGCCATGTACAAACATCGTTTGGACTAGGTTCAAAAAATGTCCCTGTTACATTTCAAGCTCAGGCTTCGTATTACACCAGAAAGTTTCCACGGTTATAAAAAAGACGGCAAATAAACTATCAACTACAATTGTATCCTTCCACTCTTTCCTCCCCGTGTGACGTCACTTTTACCAGAGCCTGCAGACGACAATGGACTAGAGGCGGCCGTTTAACCGCGCAAATGGTCGTGTGCTGTTATCAGACATGGGGACCACTGTCCCGACTAGAAGATTAAAAACAAACAAAAACAGTAGTGTCCTGTTCCTGTACTTCCCGGACACAATACCGCTGCGAGCACCGCCATTCATCCTGTCACCCACCCACGCGAGAGTACGTTCACCCGTTCCTTAAACTAGTTCTCAACACGTAACACTTTCTATATTTATTATAATGGAAATGATGTATACTTTTTTGTTATTTTAGCACGGTGGTTTACTTCCCGTTTGAGCTAAACGCATTTGTACTAATGGCTCTAATGTGTTATAATATGAGGAAGGTTGAACTTAAAAGGAGGTTTATCCCCGTTTACGTAGAGGGAGAGTGGAAAATCACTAAGAAAAAAAACCCCATCCAAAGTACACCCGACCGGGATTGGGAGTTCCGATCTCAACGTCATAGGCAGTCCAGTCTATTGCGTGAGTGACATCTTATAGTAGTCGACCGCTGAAACTGGTTACTAAAATGGTAACTGTATCAAATCAAACGTGAGAAATGGAATTTTGAAAATACAGTAGAGCGTCAAAAATTTTGATCGCTGAGAAAAAAAAATATTATTCATAAAAATAGCCACAGTGGTATCAAAATCAAAAACATGACCACCAAAAAACGCACCACAGCTCTTGTTAAAAAAAAAAAAAAAAAGTTAAAGAGTTTTGCCTTATTATATTCCGTCATAATTTGTGATTTAAATAAATAAGTTTAAGTTAGTTGTTTAAGCAAACAAGCTTTCGTTGAAACCCCAGCTATGCTTATTCGTTTATTTTTGGTATAGCTATTGTATTTTCAAAAATCCGGACCAGATCGATCCCCAACTAGTCCAAATTTTCGACGCTCTAATGTAATAAGTTTCAATCGAGTCTGATAATCTTGATATATTATGTTTGTCTCCTTTCGTAGACCAGCCAACTCACTTTGATCCAAGAAACGTTTGTTCTCCGATGGCCGGATTGTCACATAGGGGTAAAGCTCAGAATATTTATATTGAAAAAAAAAAGAAGAAGCTCTAAGCACATACCCTCAGGCTACCCGAAGTACGAATGGCAAGTTTCATTTCTAAGTTTCTTGGTTTTAGAGCTACAAAGCTACCTTACAAAATCACATTCTAATTTACTTGTATGACTACAACGCAATTTCCTTAAGGATGGATATATTATATGACAGCTAGAAAAAACTACTATTTCAACTTTCACGCATTCAATTTGACAGCTGTCGTCACAAAGATCAAAGTTTATTGTAGTCACGTGGTACGCAATCAGGTAAGGCACAAGTACATCGGAGTTATTATATTTATTTATTTATTTAGCGCCTTGTCTTACTACCCGTTCGGGATATATGCCTATGTACTAATTACACTTATAGTTTAGGGATTGGGAAGGTTTAATTGAAAGGAAGTGCACCCGCATTTACGTGTAAGCAGAGTGGAAAACCATTTAAGAAAAAACTTCAGTGCAGCCAACCGGGATCGAACCCTGATCTCCCCGTCTACGGTGTGAATCCTGAGCTATTTTTTAAATTTAATTTTTTTGTTGCTTAACATTTTGTTCTTTATTAGCCAGTAAACTTTTGTCCTAAAATAAGTATTGTTGTAGGAGCTTCTTTGATATTTTAATTGATATATCGTACCACCAGTACAACAGGGCCACATCTAAAATAATCAATTTAGAGAGAGAGCCATTGCTGCACTACTTTTTCATTCGTACATTTATTGTAAGAAGGCCAGATTTTTAGTTTTATAAAATTTTTGAACAGTTATCAGTGCAGTACAGCATCATTTAAATTGTGGTCTTGTTACAGTTATACTTTGAATGTAATAGGGCCATATGTAAAGTTGTGGCAGTATTTCACTAATATTTTCTGCAAGAAAAATACTGAATTTATATCTTTTCAAGAAAAAATTACGGCCCTCTCCTGAAAAAAGATATATTTTCAATATATGGCCCTGTTGCACTAGTGATACGATGTTTAAAAACCATCATAAGTTATTATTTATTGAAGTTTCAATGATTTATTAATAAAACTTCACTAAAAACATATAGATAACTTTTATAAAAATGAAAATTTTTGAGAAGATTCTTAGCACTGTTTGTTTTAAAACAAGAGATTAGTTAATAAAAGAGAATACAAATGGTTGCCCAACAAAAAGTTAAAAATAATTTAAGGGTACAGGGGTAAAATGGGGAAGGTCCAATTTTATCTCAAATTGATAGTGCTGCCACCTGTTAGATGATCACTAACCCTTTCTCATGAATTTTAAATTATGGCCAAAAGAGGTCTCTGTTATATTCAAATTATTTTTTTAAATAAGTATTTGCTGGGGTTCTTATGAGATTTGAGATAAGTTATACAACTTTTTGCTCTGGAAAATGTGTGTCATGTGACTCCCCCCACCCTATCCCCCTTCTACCCTTTACGCTTTAGTTCATAAACTCCCTTGTACAAGGCCGTAGCCAGGGGGGGGGGTTTGGGGGTTCAAACCCCCCGCGAAATTTTATGAACAAAATATATATAGCTTTATTTATGGTTCAAACGATATAAAAATTAAAATACAAATACAAATTAGGCGGCTGTGTTATTATAAAAAGCACTTCAAAGAGCTTCTAGAGGTGTTAAATATTTAGAAATTTTCCTAGCGTTCGGCATTTTGGGGGTTATTTTACCATAAAAGACCTCACAGAGCTTCAAAAAGTGTTTAATATTTAGAAAATTTCCTACCCTTCGGCAGCTAGGGGGTTATTTTATCATAAAAAAAAACAATTCAGAGAGCTTCTAGAACCGTTTGTCATTTATAATGTTTTTTATCTTCCAGAAATTGGGGGATATGCTCACCAAACCCCCCCCTGAAATTATTGGCTGGCTATGGCCTTGCCCTTGTACACCCTTCAGCGTCCAAACAATGAAAATTACTCGTAAATAGTTTAACTAAACGGCATAAAAAGAGGGAAGTACACACCAATTGGGGAAATGAGACTTAATAAAACTGCGCCATTAAACAAAAATAACACAAACACACATTTCAATTTAACGTGTCGAGAAATAAAAACAACATAAAGACCATGTCAGACACCAATCTCGTATTTAAGTTGACCTTAAAATAAAAATTGTATCAATGTGTCTAATAAATATGTGCCTAGCCATACGCTTCTACATAGGTTTTTCTTAGCACCGCGTCTTACTACCCGTTCGGATTATACGCTTTAAGTACTAACTACGATAATGGATTAGGAATTGGGAAGGTTGAATTAGAGGAAGTGAACCCGCATTCGCGTGGAGGGAGAGTGGAAAACCATTTAGGAACCTCCCCCTTCCAGTTCACCCGACCGAGATTCGAACCTCGATCTCCCCGTCCTCAGCAGTCGAACTCAACACGACTAGCGCGTTAGCCAACTACGCCACCGAGGCGGTTTTCTACATAGTGTACAGGCAATTGGTTGATAATATGTGTCACTCAGCAACATTCTGGAAATTTCAAAACCATCGTTTTGATCAATGGTGTGCGACAAAATATTTGCATGCACACTCCATTTAGAGTGAGTGACCTCTTCGGGGGTCACAACAAACATTGATACGTGAGTGAATTAAATATTTATTATATAACTATTGAACTAATAATATTATACAACTTTTCGTTCTATATATATTTTTAATTTATTGGTGAAATAAACGTTGTCCGACATGTTTTCACTAACACAATTTTAATAATCATTCGAATAATTAATTGGGTAACCTGGTGGTCTAGGGGTAAGGTATCGGACTTTTGTGTTGGAGGTCCGAGGTTCAATCTTCGGTACCGGCACAGCTTTATCTGATTTCCAAACCCTTTCTTCCCCTTTGACAAGACATCTTGTGAATGTGGGGAATGCCAGGCCTCCACCGTGGTTCGGATTCCACGTTAAACTGTAGGTCCTTCATTTCATCTCACAATCACCCTACCATTACACATTAGCGTAAGTGCGTATAAACCGAACGGGTGCTAATAATAATATGAATAATGATGATAATGATAATAACATTTTACCACGTTTTATAAGACTTTAACAGAACATAAAATATATTTACTCAATAAACTTGTGTTTACTGTTCAGTAATTTAAAGGTTTACTTTTATTTCAGAACTTAAAATGATTTTATTTAAAATTATTATGGAGCTGTCAAGACACCTTACCGCAATCGGTAGCGTGTCTGCCTACTAAGTTAGGGGTCCCGTGTTCGATTCCCGGCTTGGCCGAAAATTCCTAATTCATGGAATTTAGGTTACCCTTTCACAGTGATGCTGGGGAGCCGAGCTTGTATCTGTTCTAGATTTAAGATAGTTTCTAATTCTGTTGAAATAATCACTCGGTTTATATAAGCGTTGGTTGAATATCTATATTAATAAAACAAAGAGTTTGTCTGTCTGTCTCTCTGTCTATCGTGAGCATTGCTCGCTTTCTTCCGCATGCAAAGGGTCTAAGGGGGTGATGAAATGTACCTGCATTTACGTGGGGAGAGGGAGAGAATGGAAAACCATATAGGAAAAACCACTCATTACATCCGACCGGGATCGATTCTAAATCTCTTCGTCATCGGTAGTCAAGTTTATTGCGAGAGTGACGCTTTAGTTAGACCATGCGGCCACCGAAGCGGCTATTCTGAGTGAATTATACGAATGTTATTATTATTAGCATCGCGTCTTACTAGCCGTTCGGGCTATACGCACTTACGCTAATGTGTAATGGTAGGGTGATTGTGAGATGAAATGAAGGACCTAACAGTTTAACGTGGAATCCGAACCACGGTGGAGGCCTGGCATTCCACACACTCCCAAGTACCGATTAATACATTTCTTGTCAGAGTTGGAGGAAGGGTTTGGTAATCAAATAAATCTGTGCCGGGACCAAGGATTGAACCCCACACCCCTAACACAGATAGCTGACACCTTACCCCTAGACCACCAGGTCACCTGAAAAAAGAAATTCTCTCATAAAACGAGAGAACAGTTATGGTGCAAAGTTCGTACATAACAAGATCAAACTAAGGTGAAACGACACTGATGCAACCTCTGCACATATTTACAAAAACAGAACAAACCAGGTTAAGGAACGACTTTTTTTTTGTCACCTCTGGTAACACGTGAAGTCAGTCCGGTCAAGGTGATTGACCTTCGCATTTTACATCGTGCGTGAAGAAACACGCGCGCATGCGCAGAATAGGAGTTGAAAGGTAATCATTCCGTCGCAACTATTTGTTTTTCATGCAAAAAACAAAAACTTTAAAGGAAAGTTTGCAAACTTCAATACTACAATAGCGTATGTAAGAGATATACAGTATTAATAAAGTTCATTGGAACTTTTTGAATAATGAATTCATTTGAGCATGGATTTAATGAAAAGTTATTGATAGTTAGCAACAATGCATCTTCTGAGCGGGAATTATGAAACTGAAAAAAAATTACTTCAGACCGAGCTAGACTAGAATGAAAATCCAACAAGGAAAACCAAAGTATCTTGTAGGAAATGTTATGCTATTTATATTTAGTGCTTTGCACTTTTTTACCTAAGATCAACAGTTTCCTAGATAATTGCAAAAAAACCCAGAGAAAGGTACCCTTTGATCCTCAATTTTTCCAAGATGGCGGGCTTATCATAGGTCGGATCAGTCAGGACTTTTAATATGTTGTTTAGGAAGGCAATTACAACAATCCTAATAAGAAAAAAACACCTTATGAATTACGTCAACAAATAAGTGTAAAAAGGTATATTTAACTTGCAATATAAGGGAAGTGGATGTATAAAGTTTCACAACACTACTCACAATGTGCAGTGAACACGCGGTCTAAGGTTTCGGTTTGTATCAGACTGGATTGCCGGTGACTGGAGAGGTCAAGGTTTGAATCTCAGCTGGATGCACTGGGGCTGGTTTCCGATACGTATAGTAGAATTATGGTAGGAAGAACAATTTGGAAAATACAAAAAATATTTTTTATATTATTTTAAAGATATTGATCATATCTATCAAAAGTGTCAGTTGGAGATCACACGACTTGACGTATGAATTTATTAAGACAGTTTTAGAGACTTTTGAAACGGTTAAGTACTGTTCTTTCCACCAGAATACAAGTATAATTGATCAGTGTTGTTTACCCATCCTCCCTCTCTCTACGATAATGCAAGTGTGGTTTCTCTAAAAAATACTCTCCGCTGGTCTCACCTCCCTCTTTTTTTAGGTTAATTATAAGCTTTTGGACTAATTACGCTAATGAGAAAGTGATGGGTAAGGTTGAATTTTGAGGGAGGGAGTACCCGCATATACGTGGAGGGAGAAAAAGTGGAAAAACCCATTTAGTAAAAACCACACGCGACCGGGATTTGAACCCTGTTGACCCTGTCCTTGTCAGTCCACTCTATTGTGAGAATCACGTCTTAGACCAGGAGACAAACTCTAACTATTCGAACACTAACTCGGGTCGTGTATATTTAAAATAGTCGAAAAAGTATATTTTCCCAGATTGTTTGTAGGTATCAAAACACTAGAGCAATATTTATTAAATTATGTAAAAAAAAGGTGTGTTTTGTTATTCAAAATTATGTATACACTTAAATTAACTTTTCTTGAGGGAGGAGGGGGGAGGGAAGGTATATGACTGCAGGCCGGTCAGATATATCTCGCGGGCCGCGAGTTTGCAAACGCTGCCTTGAACTATGCAGCCACCGCAGATGGTAATCATGGTGTTAGTGGCCGTAAACGCGATGATTTCTAGAAGGCATATTTTATGGACGAACTATATTTTAAACATAATGCACGCAAATAACCAGTAGTCAAATGGCGTTAGATCACACCAGGGGGGAAAAAATGTACTTAATTGTGATTAAGTCAGTGTTAAATATTTGTTAGCACCTCGTTTTATTACCCATTAGGGCTATACGCTCATGTAATAATTACGCTAGTGGGTTAGAGATGAGGAAGGTTAGAAGAAGTGTACCCACATTTGCGTAGAGACAGTGGATAAACCATTTAGGAAAAAAAAACCTCAGTACATCCAACCGAGATCGAATAATGATCTCCCCGTCATCGGCAGTCTAGTATATTATGAGAGTAGCAACTAAGACCATGTGGCCACCGAAGCGGGCTACGTTAATTGTTTAAGTATTAATTTGTGACACTCTTAAAACATAACAAGATATTACAATAATTCACTCCTAGTAATTTAAAATATAGTATTATTTTAGAAGTTTTCATAAAAGATTTAAAAACACAGCTATTTGAATTTTATGGAGCCAATTATTTTTCTACATGAAATAAAAGTAATTGTAAATAAATACCATAATGAATCTCCTAAACTATTTTTGTCTCTCTATATATTATGTTTTTATTTAGTGCTTACAAAACTATTGGAAAGTCCTCTCCAAAAATACTCGAGAACCAATCTCGGACTTTAAAAGTGGGGCGCCCCCCACAAGGATATGATTTATTGTAGCGACGTCAACTTTGGGCGTTAGTACTTGAATGACATTTAAGACTTTCGTGAGATCAGCGGAAATTGAATGGTTGTCAAGTACTTAAATAAGATTTTTGTTGATTTATGTATATTTTTTAAATAGCAATAAACAAAATTCTACACGTTTTATGTCCCTCACTTAAGTTGCCCGCCTATCGGGGTGCTGAACCGCGTTGCAGATGTTTAGAAACCCCGGGTTATTTGAGAAGGGGTTACATAGTTAGTCTGCCCCATAACTCGTTACGACCTGTGTTACGTAACTTTTCACATCAAGAGTGAATGTCATTATTTCAAAGGGGCGCTTTTGTGACACTAAACGAGGACTCAGGTTTAATACAACTCAGAATCATGTTTATTAACGGTGAAAACATGAATACTATTATTTTTTCACTACTAAAATTTAAGGGCGTTTGTTACAAGGTAAATAGTAAATTTCTGAAACAAGTTAAAGACTTTTAGAAGTCCCCATTATTTAAGAAGTTGTTTGATATTTTGTAAATATCATTTTCAACAAAATGTAGGAGAAAATTATGACCAGTCAAAAAATTTAAATTTTGTGTTTAAAGTTAAAAAAATAATTAAACGACTCTTTACGCAAAAATGTATACTTCTGAGATTAGATCAAAAGGTTACAAACCTAAATCTATCTTTCGTCTATCAAATAAAGTCATGTTTCGATTGCTCACACTCACAACAGAATATTTTAAGATAATCTGAGATTGTTTTATAAGGTTTTGTGTAAGTTGTCACACAGTTTTAAAAACAATTTATCCTTTAAAACTTCAACTTTTTAACGGGCCAGAACTTTCGCCTACATTTTAATGAAAGCAATATTAAAAAATATCAAACCACTTCATAAATAATCCCGGCTTTCTAAACTTCTCTAACGCTTTTCAGTGATCTCCCACGTAGAACCCTCAAGTATATGATATATGTTTCGTAACACTATGATAGAT
>CABFOV010000150.1:7589-19955 GCA_902141375.1 Timema poppense
GGGGGGGGGGGGGTCCAAAGTAAATAAGTTACAAGTAAATAGTCAATCCAATCCATTATTCCTATAATACTCATACTTTGAACAGATTACTTAATGAGGCTGTACACAGACTGTATTGAGACATTGTATTATTTTCAGCCACTGCTTTAAGGTGATTTAACATTGATAAATCATTGCTTTTTATTTAATATTTTATTTAAAGGTTATTTCATGTTCATCAGGGGAGGGTTCGGACCCGCTGGACCTCCCTCATGTGTGCGCCCTTGCAGTTCACCTGACCGAGATTCGAACCTCGATCTCCCCGTCCTCAACACTTTAGCTCAACACGAAACCAGCGCGTTAGCTAACTATGCCACCGAGACGGGTGAACTTTCTATACAAACCAGGGCTTACATTAGAAACACAGTATGAAGGCTAGTATCTGAGTTTGACAGTTATAAACGTTACTGAAGTTTCTCTCATACAACCATACGTCAATTCATGTGATCTGAAGCTGTCATATTTTGTAGATAATATACTTATACAATAATAATATGGTTACCTTTATGCATCGTGTCTGATTATATGTCCGGGTTATCCGCATTTAAATATACTTATTGGAAAATTATGAGAAAGTAGAATGTTAAATAAAATCCCACTACATAAGTGTGGAGTGATCGTAATAACCATTTAGCATGTAGAGTGGAGGATGTAACCACAGCAATATATTTTGTGTGGCAAAAACTCTCTCAGCGCATCTGGCAGCGATCCGAATCACTGACCTCTTTATTAACGGCAGCTGATTGTAACGTGAATCTAACGCTTTGGATAATGCGGCCACCTTTCTGGGGCTATCATTAGATTATTTCGAGGGTCAATTAGAGATTAAATTGGCCTACTGAATACGGGAGATCGGTGTTTGAATCACGGTCGGTTATATTGAGGGTGGTTTTTCTTAAATGGCTCTCCACTCCCCTTCCAAGAAAATGCGGGTATATTACCTCTAACACACTTCCTTCCTCATCTATACCCCATTAGAGTAATTATCATGTATGCGTATAACCTGAACAGGTATTAAGACGCGGTAATAAAAAAGTTAGACATTAATAATTCATATTAAGCCTTTTATCTATAATTATATGACTCTGAAAGCAAATTAAACTAAATATAATCAGAAAAAATTGCGTTGCTTTTGAATCAGTTATGCGTGCGACATTTTTTAGCCCTACAATCATAACCTCTTGGGATATCTAAGTATTTTATATTTACAAATATTTAATGTAATTTAATTCAACCAGTTATTGAGAGAAAATCTGTCTCTTCAGGGTGGTCTTCTTTATCTTTCAAAAAGACGTTCAAGTACTTCCTATTTCAAAACGATCCTTCTTTATATATAAATGGTTTCCCCCTCTCTGCCATCTGTTGAAGTAAAGGAGAGGGGATGGACTGGTGGATGGAGGTGGGGGAGATGAAAGCTTCAGAGAACTATTTTAGCTACGAGATAAGAACCGAATAAACAAAGAACGCCACTTCCCCCTCATGGAAGCAAAGAGGAGCGATGAAAGTGAGTAGCCAAGGGATGGAAGAAGGACGGGGATAAATGAGAAAAAGATATATCACTTCTTACATCTGAAATGAAATTATCGCCTCGTCGTGTTGACCCTTTTTTTTAAAAAAGAAAAAAAAGTGTGAATCAGTTTGCGATGTAAAAAATATTTTTTTGTTTACCTTCACAACTCCACAATATTAATATTACCAGCAACAGGACGAGTTGGCTCAGAACCACCACGTTTGACTGGTCCGAAAATACGTTGTCTTCTTTGCTCCGCTTCTTAATATTCATTTAACCCTCTTAGGTGGCCGCATGGTCTAAGTCGCTACTCTTGCAATAGATTAGACTGCCGATGACTGGGAGATCGTGGATCGACCCCTGTCTAGTGTAATGAAGGGGGTTTATCCACAACGGTTTTCCACTCTCTCTCTCTCTCTCTCTCTCTCTCTCTCTCCACGAAATTGCGCGTACACTTAATTTAAATTAAACCTTCCTTAGCCTTAATCAATTAACGTCATTAGTACATAAGCATATAATCCTAGTGGGTAGTAAGACATTATGTTAAATATAAATATATATATATATATATATGTAAAAAAAATTATTTAGAATATTTGAGGTAACGATGAGGAAGGTATAACTAACGTGGAGGGAAATTGTTAAACCAAAAACCAGCTCAGTACACTCGACCGGGATTCGAACCTTGATCTTCTCATTGCAGTCAAACAAGGCTAGACGGCCTGATGTTTAGTCCACGTGCACTCCGATGCGTTTTGTTACTATTTTAATTTGAGAACTATTATTAAAATAATAATACAATGTCGGTTAATTTACCCCGACATTTTGAACAAACCTCTGCTTGGAGTATGAACTGACATCTTATATCTCAACGAGAAAAATATAGAATATCTGAGATTATGTATAAATGTAACGATAAACATATCTCGCTTCAGCGTGAACGGAGCGGGGTGGGTAACCTCGCCTCCTCAACCCGGGGAAGCGGTGGTTGGATGGGCGGGCGGCCGGGAGACTGGTAGTCATGGCAACGAGGGCCACGACGCTGCCGTCGCCACCCCAGGACGGTAGGCGCCGGTTATTGTGTCCTATACTCGTTCTCTTGTTGGCCGTCATCTCGAGAAAGCGACGAGACTGTTGACTCGGGACTCGGGAAAGGGGTTGGGAGGGCGAGGGTGAAATATAACTCCTAACACATACACACACACCCCTTAACCCAACTATTCCGAACACCCCTTAATATTCATGCAGCCACGTGCGAGGCTGAGCAACACTGGGAGAGATTTGTGTTTTGTTTTTAAATATACATTTTTTATTGGAGTATTTAATGTGCACTTATTAAACTAATTTATATCGTAAGTAAATATTTCCTGATAGGATAACTAGGCGAGGAGTGTATAAATAGTAAATATCTTCATCTTGTCAACATCAACCGGGATAGAACCAAGGTTCCTTAAAATATTTACCGACCATTCTGACCACGTAGCCCCGGAGTTGTGCTCTAGAATCGCTATGAGATAACGGAGCTATGTGGTGGAAACTCGATGTGGTTTTATCTGTGACCAAAGCTCTATTTTCTCATGAAACATAAATCCTTGGGAAATGATGTAGCGTGGTTGGCAGAGCTTAGCTCTAATATTGCGTCATAAATTAAACAAAGTGGTTTTTTTTTCACAGCTCATCTTCAACTAATGTGGTTGGAACGACAAAGGTAGAATTCTACGTTGTATTATCGTGGAATAATACCAGTGTAAGCCGAGCTGGTTGAAACTGTACCTGTGATATGTTCTCCCACACTCAGTCTCCATTTGACCAGCTTAATGCTTAACTTGACAACATTTCACGCCATTCCACTGGAACTCATAGGGAAGTGTACCTGCATTTGTATGAAGGGAGAGTGTAAAATAATTTAACGCCCAAACGGGATTGTAGCTCCGACCTTCTTGTCGCCATAAAACCAGAGCAGACAAGGTTGATGCCTTGGTCGGTGGGCTCACACATGTGGGGCTCATTTATTTTATTTTATATTTCTTGAAGTACCTTAATTAATATAGTTTTTATTTATGTTGGTTTTTTAAGGCGCTTAGCATAAGCTAAGGGCTGTCGTTCACATCACTTGAGTACTTATAATCGTTGGTCCCCTTCTTTGATGGCCTAAAAAAAATATTGTCACATTTCTTAAGAGAATTTAAAGTCACTTTATACCCGAAGAATTTTTAAAATACCAAGGGATTGAATACATTTACTGACTGGAAAGTAATATTTCATTTTTGCAGCTCTCTGAACCCCCTCCCCCATCCCTCACTCCCACTTCTATTGGATATAGGCTATCAGTGGTACCCTCGAATTAACTCCCTATGAAATGGTGGCAAAGTGCCAACAATTTATTTCATATTTGATTTGTTTTAAAGTTCGTTTAGCGAGAAAGGGGTAGTTAATTTGATATATTTTGTACATACAGGAAAATAAAATCTGGACAGATCTCTTTTTGTATAGATTTTTTTTTTATTTCTAATGTCTGGCTATGGCCCATTTCACTGGATCTGTTTACGTTCCTCTTGGAATCAAACACGTCCCCATCGGCTTGTGGTCTTCCACTAGAACCACTTTGGCACCGAAACGAGATTTTAATACAACTTTTTCATTAGCGCAGGAAAAGGTAAAATAAAAATAGGATAATTATTGGCTTAGTAAAGGTGCACTCGGGGTTCCTTCATAAACCACATGACGCTTTGAGGGGGGTAGGGGGATCTCTAATTTCTACATGGTGTTACATGGGGGGAGGGGGTGGGGCCCTGAAAAGGTAAGGCCCTTACCGGTGACGTAGAGGAAATTATAGAAAAGAATTCATCCGATACGTTAGCTTAATCGTAACGTATTTGTCTACCGAGCTATAAGAGTCTCGGGTTTGATTTCTGTCATAGCCAAAAAATGTATCATTGGTTAAATGTAGGTTTCCCTTTTCACAGTGATGAATTAACGACTGGGGGTTGGATGTTGTGTCTGTTCTAGATTTAAGTTAGTTTATAAGTCGTGTGCTGATACAATCACTCAGTTCAGAAAGTACACGTTAAATATTATTATTATTATTATTAGCACCGCGTCTTACTACCCGTTCGGGTTATACGCACTTACGCTAATGTGTAATGGTAGGGTGATTGTGAGATGAAATGAAGGACCTACAGTTTAACGTGGGATCCGAACCACGGTGGAGACCTGGCATTCCTCACATTCACAAGATGTCTTGTCAGAGGTGAAGGAAGGGTTTGGTAATCAGATAAATCTTTGCCGGGATCTGGGATTGAACCCCGGCCGCCAGCATAGAAGTCTGACACCTTACCCCTAGACCGCCAGGTCACCTACACGTTAAATAACTTGAATAATAAGATATGACTGCCTATGGTAGTCTTATTTATTTTTTACTTGTCGATTTTTAAATATCTAACATTGAACAAAAAAAACACATAAATTCTTAAATAAATACAAAAATATCCCATTATTTTTTTTTATTTTCTACGACCTAGGTTATTAAGTTTATTTAAAAAAAGGTTTTAAAAGAATATTCCTGCCAATATATAGATTACAAATTAAGTTTTTTGATTTTCTTTTTAATCATATGGGATATATAACCGGGGAAGAACATGACATTCAGGTTATGTTTGGTAGTATTATGTGTAGACTACTAACGGTTCTGGCGGAACAGAACGTTGCCCAGGGTACACCATAGGAGGTTGTCTACACGTCATACCCGTAATGAGATGACAGTGATTATGAAGTTGTGAAGCCGGAAGGGGGGGAGAGGAGTCTCAACCTAACTTAAGCCTAATTTACCAAACCCTGGTGACCGTTGGGATAATTCCCCTTAAGATGAAAAAAAATACCCAAGGTACCAACTGCGAATCGAGCCCGGGACTCTTAGACTTGTGGCTAGGTGAAAAGGCCACTACACCACGTGGCTGGTAACAAAAGTCTGTTTAAGCATATGTCTGTCTAAAATAGAAAACAATATTTTGTAATGCATGTAAATGATGTCCAGGTGCAAATAGTAGAGGTAGTGTGTATTTTCGTTAGCGGAAGAGGGTAAATGCTATCAACAGATAAGTAATAGAGGCCTCGCAGAGTGGACTGATCATTATCCTCCCTCTATTTCTATTTCGCACATTGACGTCTAAGGGCCGGCCTTATGATTACCGGATAAATATTGCTATTGGGAGGTTAAAGTTATCTACCAGATAAAAGTTATCAGTCACTTTAATCTTTTACGCGTCTTATGAACTGAATTTATCTGCCAGATAGCTATCTGTAGGATAAATATATTTTTATTCAGAACACACAAGGCTGGTACTGTTTTTACTGGTGCGCGCATGCGTATAAGCCCTGCTGATAGCGCTACAACCTAGCGAGTGATGACAAAGCTCAATATTTGTTAATTAATAATGGCGGCTAAACGAGTGAGAGTAAACAGATGGCGTCACGTGGGCTCAGAAGCTAAGATGTCTTGCAAGTATTATTTCGGTGTCTGCCAAAATGTGGGCAATAGTTGGGTACAACGTTTACAAAATTTCATTTATTGTGGTCACATTTTGATAATTTGTTCTTATATAAATATAACTCTACAAATAGCCGATTCTGATTGTCAAAACCTCATTAAAAACAACGCGTCACTATGGCAACAACAATTTTAACTTCCAGATAAAAGTTATCGGGTACTTAAATTATTATTATTAGAACCGCGTCTTACTACCCGTTCGGGTTATATGCACTTACGCTAATGTGTAATGGTAGGGTGATTGTGAAAAGATGTCTTGTCAGAGGTGAAGGAAGGGTTTGGTAATCAGATAAATCTTTGCCGTAACCGAGGATTGAACCCCGGCCGCCAGCACAAAAGTCTGACACCTTACCCCTAGATCGCCAGGTCACCTGGGTACTTAAACCTCCTGACAAAAATGTGAGGGATAAATACATTTTATCTGTCAGATAAATGCTATCTGGCAGTCATAAGACGCACTTTTAACTTATCCACCAGATAGTAATATTTATCCAGGAGTCATAGGACCGCCGCTAGGTGGTATAGTGCTAAGAGTACCTTAGATGTATCAAGTTGAGATGCAGACTGCTTCGAAAAACAGCATCGAGTTTCATAACGTCGTTAAATTATATAAACAACACGCCTTTGAAAATAAGCTACTGTCATAATGCACGTCCGTAATATCTGCATATTTGTAATAATTGGATACGAACGAGGACGGTATAATTTTAAGGGTGTGTACCATCAATTTAATGAAAGGGAGGGGGAATTATTTAGAGGAAAACCACCTCACTATACCAGACAAGATGAAATTGCTAATAATATTGAAATCATAAAAGCATGACTGTTTCTAAATCTAACGTAGGCCTATTTTGCAATAAGCTTTTCATCCTGCACTGGATTAAGCAATGTTTAAGGCGCTATAATTGCATTGCATAAGGCTATCGATAACTGGTAGGTTGAAGTTCAATTATTAGCTGGATACACTGTGGTTCTCATATTCTCTTTCCACTTCTAAATTACCCTTATAGTTATTTAAATCAAGCCTTTAATAGCCCGCGTGTTAAGTGTAATAATTAAAAACTAATCTATTTCCATTTGTTTTAAATATGCGTGAGTTAAAATACACACAAATAGAGGAAACCAATTAGTTCATAACTGCATTGGTGGGCACATGCGGTAAAGCGTCAACCTAGTCGAGTCTGATTCGAGGGTAACGAGGAAGTCGGGGTTCGAATCCCGGTCGGATGTGCTGAGAGTTTTTTTTGTAGATGGTTTCCTCCTTATCCCCCCAGTCGCACACGCAAATGTGGCTACATTTACTATCAATTATACCCTACTTTGCCATATCCTAATAGCTTAAAATATTTGGTTAGCCTGGATGGATATTAATAAGCGATGCGCGCGCGCGCGTGCGCACACACACACACACAAACATACCACAAATAAAATGGTTTCCTTTGTTTTAAATCCTTGCAAGTAATCGAATAGATCTGTGTGTGATAATTACTTATTTATGTCTGTCTATGTGAGACTCTTTGTTCCATTAAACAAACGAATAACTCAATTGGGTCATTAGTATCGATTAGACTCTGTTTCAATATTGAACGTCGTATTCCTGTAAATTAAGTTTGAATCTGGCACAAGTCCCATTTGCGCTCCTAATTCTCCCCTCTTTTAACGTTCATATTTCATCGCCGTTGTCACAAACGTACTTTGCAGTTCATTTTCTATAAAAAAATAATAATTCTAAGCTCGTCATGCGCCATAAAAATAATGATCGTATTAAATATTTTCTAGATTTCATATTATTTGTGCTCTTATAAATTTCCGGGTTGGAATATGCTATTACTACTACTTAAACAATTATTTGAGAAGACAACGTAACTTATTTTCTTAGGAAGAAAGAGGATTCAAATATTAGATGACTTGAAGGAAAGAAGAAATTTCTGGGAGCTATAGGAGGAGGCGCGTTGGTGTTATAAGTTCACTGTCGTAAGACAGAAAACATAATATAATATAATATAATCAAGTTATGAATTTATAATAAAATATTGAGATTGATTAGAAAATTATTTACTGTTAAAGATTTCTTATGAATTTATTTTGAGGTTAAATAATTAATTTTTAATATCTAAATTTACAAGTTAATATTTGTGTAAGGTTAAGTTTATGGAAACAATATTTGCCTTAGCTATGTGTATTTATACCAGAATTAGTCATGACAAAAACCGTAAAATAATTTAATTTTAAAGTAATTTTTTTTAAACATTCTTCGAATCATCTAATATTAGAGGAACAACATAATGTGTCATGTAAAGAAAAAACTTATTATGTGAGTTTTATAAACATTTTAACACAATTGATTGTATTTTTAATTTTTCTAATGGGTTTCTTAGTGTTTTAACGAGTCAATTAATATAATTGATTCATTAATTTGGTTATTACTTCATAAATGTTCATTCCGGAATTAAAATCAATGTATTAAACCCTTATGAGGTACAATATCAATGTAGACTCACCTCAGTGGCCGCATGGTCAAAGGCATTACTGCCGATGATGGGTATATTGGGGTTCAATACAAGTAGGATGTATTTAGGATGATTTTACCTTAATGGTTCACCACTATTATTATTATTATTATTATTATTATTATTATTAAGCACCGCGTCTTACTACCCATTCGGGTTATACGCACTTACGCTAATATGTAATGTTAGGGTGATTGCGAGATGAAATGGAGGACCTACAGTTTAACGAGGAATCCGAACCACGGTGGAGGCCTGGAATTCCCCCCATTCACAAGATGTTTCGTCAGAGGTGAAGGAAGGGTTTGGTAATCAGATAAATCTGTGCCGGGACTGAGGATTGAACCCCGTTTTCCCAGCACAGAAGTCTGACACCTTACCCCTAGACCACCAGGTCACCTACTTCACCACTCTTCATCTGCGCAAATGCGTGTACACCTCGCCTAAAATCAAATCTTTCTAATTCCTAACACGTTAGTGTAATCAGTACATAGGTGTACAACCCGAACGGGTAGTAAGACAACGTAATATATAAATATCAATATAGAATAAGAACACGTTAGGAAGAATAGTATATTATGACAGTTACTAAATATGTTAAAACTACTTTAATATATTCATACGCCAAGTCACGTAATCTGAAGTTGTTGCTTTTGATATTTACTCGTAGTATAAATACGGATATGACAAAATAACCAACATTAAAAAGTGTAACGTTGTAACCACATGGTTAGGCACGAAGACTCTATTTTATGTCTGGTTTGCCGGTGACAGAGAGGCCAGGGTTCCAACGCCACATATCTTTAATAATAAATATATTTTATATTGGTTTTAATTTTATAAAAATTGACCCACTTCGTCGATAAAATGATCTGAGGCATCACTATCGCTATAGATTGAATTGTCAATGACGGGGAGGATTTGGGGTTCAAAACCTGGTCGGGTGTATTGAGGGTGGGTTTTCCTATATGGTTTCCCATTCTTTATACAAGAAAATGCTGGTACATTTCCCTTAAAACTCAACCTTTTCCATACCTAGCTTATTTATCCATTAGCTTATTGATCATATATGCGTATGTCCCTAACGGGTAATGAAATGCTATCATATAAAATAAATATTTTTGACAGATTTTATTCCTGATTATGACATACCACGTGTTTATTTTACTCTACTGACTGTCAGCCGACTTTTGAATAAAGTAAATTAGGCCAAGTCGGGAAACTACCCCTCCTACCATTACTTACTCCTTGCCTGAGTGAGTCACAAACACGCCACTTCTACAAGACCGACAAAACCAATGTGTGGTCTCAAAACATGGCTCTTTTTTCTACTAAGTGAGTGTTTGTTTGAGGGGGAAGGGAGTTGAGAGGGGTAAGAGAAAGGAGAAAGCAGTGTTGCATCAAAACGTTTGGCTAAAATACATTCTACTTTAAATCCTAGCTCACTATTTTGAAGCAATAATGACTATCAGCAACATGATTATTTTTTAAAATTAAATGTAAACACAAGGTATATATTATTTTATTAGCACTGCATCTTACTACTAATTCAGGCTATAAGTTTATTAATTAATTACGCTAATGAGCTAAGGATGAGGAAGGTTGAATTTAGAGGAAGTATGCATGCATTTTCGTGGATAAAGAGTGGGAAACCATTTAGGAAAAACCACCATCAATACACACGACCAGGATTGAACCACGAACTCCCTGTACTCGGCAGTTTAGTTCATTGCAAGTATAGTGCCTTAGACCATGCGGCCACCAAAGCGGGTCACAAGGTATATTAACGGTGCCGTCAACTTGAAGGAAAATACCCTCAGACTGTGGTATTGCTTATTATGATAATGGTAGATGTCAAACATAAACACCACTAAAACAATACTTAATTTTCTTGTAATAAAAAAAAAGAAGCTAACTATAGTTGAAAAATGACACCTGGACACGGGAATAGAATCCGCACCAAAGATAATGTTCATGTACCGTCCAATTTGAATTGAAATAGCCTTATCTGATTGCTAAAATATCTACCAGACCTACTTTCACGCCAAGTCGCGTGATCCTTCAGTGGTCACTTTTGATATATATTATCAATACCTATAAAAAACACTAATAAAATAATAAATTGTTGTCAATTTTGGTCTCGAAAAATGGTGTCTCTGTTTTATAAAAGGGCCTTCTTATGAAAATTGGATTGCATTGGAATTTTCCTCTATGGTCCAATTAAACATTAATTTATTTGTTTGAGGAAGGTTAGCTCTATGCTTTTAATCAATTACTTTAATCATATAACTGTTACATAACGTGTAAAACGTATTTGAAAACTACAGGTGGCCTCTAATCGTGAAAACCGGGAAGTATGCTTGAATTTTGTCGTCCGTCGGGACTTTAAAGGCGGGGACTACTCTAAATAGCTTCCAGGGGCATACAAACTATAAAATTTTGCTGGGGATGAACCACTTCAAACAAAGCCGTAAATACATTTACGAATATTACATGTCTCAAGGATAGGATAGGATAGGATAATCAAGTATCGTAGATTATTGAGGGGAGGTCATGTACAGTGGCCCCGTGGCTTCTTTGGTGCCGACTGTCAGCTCACGGCTGATTTCTGACAGTCAACATTTAGGTATATACCTAAATTTTGACTCTCAGAAGCGACAGCTGGTAAACAGATGTTTTTGCAGATCATATGATTCGGCGTAGGGATACATAATTTGGTCTGGTAACTTTTCAAAGCCGTCAGCCAGCACCAAAGAAGCCATGGGGTTACTGTAGCATGAAAGGGAAAATCTAGAACCGTGCTCAGAAGATTGTCTGTCAAACCCAATGGGAAGAGACCATTGGGAAGACCCAGACGCAGATGGGAGGAAAACATTAGAATTAACCTGAAAGAGATAGGGTGTAATTAGGTGGACTGGTTAGAATTAGCTCAAAATAGGAGTAATTGTCGTTCTTTTATAAGTGCGGCAATGAACTTGGGAGTTCCTAGGTAAATAAGAAAGACATACGCTATCTGGAGTTTGTTTGATGGTAATGAAGTGCAGAGATTAAATACGCTACAGTAGCCCCACGGCTTCTTTGGTGCTGACTGACAGCTCACAGCTGACTTCTGACAGTCAACATTTAGGTATATACACTAAATGTTGACCGTCAGAAGTGACAGCTGCTAAACACATGTTTTTGTATATCATATGGTTCGGCGTAGGGATACATAATTTTCTCTGGTAACTTTTCAAAGCTTTTAGCTGTCAGCTGTGAGCTGTCAGTCAGCACCAAGGAAGTCATGGGGCTACTGTAGGTACTATAAATGTGTTTAACCTTTAGACACTTTCATGACACCTGCTCTCTCCAAATTCAAAAAATTACATTAAACTTTTCTTAAACAAAGTTATAAGTTGTGGCATATCTGGGTTGGTGGGATTTCAGGGGGACTTTTCCCCCTGAAAATAATTTTTACCCTTGGAATAAATTTGTTCCCCCACTTGATTTATTTCACTCCCCTTTTTATTTTCGAATATGATAGGGTTAAAAACGAACTCTAAATAACTTATTGAGACATCAAATTAGAATTTTTTAAAAATAGGGTGAAGACCGTTCTAAATATCTTCTAGTTATATCAAAATAATAATTTAAAAAATCCTATTGTGATATCACTTTTAAAAGATTCTAGAAAATAATCATTTTCAAATCAATTATAAGTGAAGACTATTCCAAAAGCTTAAAGGCAGCCAAATGTCAAACGTTTGCCGGGGGTGCCCCTCCCC
>CABFOV010000150.1:22460-54858 GCA_902141375.1 Timema poppense
TACACTGTTACAAAGTTACATTGCTCCAAACGTGAATTTTAACATTTCTGAATAAACGACGCCAGTAAACGACGCCCGTGACCCTGGTCTCAAGGTTTGATTAACTACTATTATTACCTAAATGTAGAAACTGATCCTAAAATAAAAGGTCAAAAGTGGTAACATCAATCTCATGCCAAGTGGTGATAGAAGGGCGGTCCTAATGGACTCAACAAGGAAACACGATTCGGGTCTTTTATCCAACATTTCAGTAGTATAAATAACAGAGAGCGCTCTCTCTTTTGTCTCCGACGCAGCCTTTTGTTCCCGCGATGCATTGTGGGGCGGCAATGCTAGCGCTACTAACGCATTGTAAATACGTTAAGAATAGAAAGAAGCGTCGCTCCTGATGACTGTTTTTCACGTAAATCTAGTTGGCTCGCCAAATTACATTAAAAAAAGTATATTTTGTTGTTTCTTCGTTTGTACTCATACATGTTCTTAAACATAAACCTGTTTTGTTGCAAAATTAAGAATTTGTCTGGCTGCAGAGGATAGAAGCATCTTATATCAGCTAATATACGCTTTTAGCGTGGACAGACCTGCACGATTATAATTATTATAATAAGGAATTTTATACAACACTTAATGTGGTGAGGCAACTTAATTTTAAATTAGCCCTAAACATATTTTTTAGACAAATACAACGAAATGCAATCGTATATGACATGTTATTAAATTGTGCTATTTTTTTACTCTCATATTTACTCCAACATGAGCGTTCGCCCACTAAAAGAAGGGATTTTATGAAACATTTAATTTGGTGAACCAACTTAAAGTGAACCTAGTCCACCACATATTAAAAATTACAAGGTAGCAAAATCATGTTTATTCTATTTATTTGTGCTAATATATTCCTGTGCTCCAAAACTAGGACATTTAGTATTATGTAATATTCCATGTGTTTTTGAATTCACACTAGCCTATCCCTTAACACAGTGTTGTCCAGCGTTTTACACCCCAAAGGCTAAATCTGTTTATCCAATTTGAACCACGGGCAATCCCACCAGCGTATAAACCGAACGGGTATTAAGAGGCGTTGCAAATCGTGTTAACTTACTACAGGTCTACAAACAACACTAAATAAAAAAAATAAAAAATGTCGGAGCCACTTTAAATTCTGTGCGTATATTTCTTTAGAGGTCTCTTGTGGCTAAACGTTAAGATCGATCAAAAAAACGCTCTGGAATTACATTAGTTTACATCCACTTGCAAAGAAAACTCACTAGGGGCTTGGGGGTTGTGCCCCCAACGAGCAAGGTGAGTCTTATATAGCTATAATTTGATATCCGTTTGTCCGGTAATAGAAATTACGAGGAAACGACTGTACAGATTTTGACAAATGACCACTCATTTTAACAGCTAGGAGTCCAGGATCTCGGGAAATATAGTCATTTTCCTCAAAAATCCAACTCTTTCACAGATAATTTTCAGTTTCTCATTATTTGTTTAATCACCATAGATACCGTTATTTGTTGCATGGTTGTAAATCTCTAAGTAAAATAAATCTCTTTGGCTAAGAAATAATAGCTCGATCTTCATTTGTTGGTCTGAACACATAACAATTTTCTCTTATAATGAATATTTCTCTTTGAATGCTGGTAACATACTCTCATAACACATCTATAGTGAAATTCCAAAACTGGGAAACATTTATTTTTTATTGAAATTTTGCTAGTGTTAATTAGTATTTAAATCAATAATATTGGGCATAATTCGAAAATTAAAATGTTAAGTTAATTTCGTGAAATTATTGTCTACATTTTGCTTCACGCATGATAAAATGATGTTTAAGTATATTTTGGTATGTATTATAATCTCAAAAACGATAATATGATCTTGAATAATGTTAAAACAATAGCCATTTTAACTTAGCAATAATCTGTAACCATCGCTGCAACGACCCCCTAGTTTTATTTAATTTTCCTCCAGGATACTGTGTGAACCACATTCTCAGTGAGCGTGAGCCACATTTGGAACCTGGTCCGCCAGTTGAACTACACCGCCTTATCAAATATTTTATGGTACATTTAAGGATTCAAGCCAACTTTGAATCAAACCAGCCCACCACATATTGAGTAACATAATGAATCAAAGTATAAACGAAACAATAAAACTTTTTTTATTTTTGACATTTAATGGACCAACTTGAAGAACGTGTTTTTACTAATGTTTACTATGTGTATTCGTCCTAACAAAACACTTACAGATGTATGTATTTATAACATTAATATTTTTTAACTATTATATTAATATACTTGTAACATACATATTAAATAATAATGTAAATTTATTTTTATATAAATATCAGTAACCGCAGTAGTTATATACTAAAATTATTACGTTTAACTTCATGGTATTAGATAGCTTAATATAAGACGTTTGGATAAGGGAGGTTTTTTGAAGGTGTACACCCGAATTTATTAGGTGAGGGTATGGAAAAACTAAAAAGATAAAATCACACGCGTAAAACCATCCAAATCATTACTGGCCAAGATTAGAAATTCCACCTTGCCGTCACCAGAAAACCAGACTTTTATTTCATCTACAATTTTTAAATGGGTGACCTGGTGGTCTAGGAGTAAGGTGTCGGACGTCTGTGCTGGGGGTCCGGGGTTAAATCCTCGGTCCCAGCACAGATTTACCTTATTACCAAACCCTTCCTTCACCTCTGACAAGACGTGTATTAATCACAACTTGTGAATGTGTGGAATGTCAGGCCTCCACCGTAGGTTCGGATCCCACATTAAACTGTAGGTCCTCCATTCCATCTCACAATCACCCTACCATTACATATTAGTGTAAGTGCGTACAACCCGAACGGGTAGTAAGACGCGGTGCTAATAATAATGCTAATAATAATACAATTTTGATAAAGTGAAACCCTTTAGGGCTAAAATATTTAAAGAATAATTAATTACAACATATTTTTTACTACCCTTGTATTTCACATAAAACATGTCGGGATATAATAAATATATATTATCTTACTGCGATTAATATTAACTTAACTAAAGGTGGACCTGGTTTATATTTTCATTATTATATTATTATATATTTAATTAAAACTTGAAATTCATGTGTAATTATCTTAAGACATCAAACATTTGTGATGTTTTGTTTCTCTCCATTTGTCCATACTTTTGAAAGCTGACAAACATAATAAAGCTTTACAACACTATAAAATATATAACTTTTTGAAATTATAACGCAATATTTTTTAATATTGGCCACGTCACTTTCGAAATAGACTAGGATGATGGGAAGAACAAGGCTCGAATCTTGGTTGGGTAAACTGAGGGTGTTTTTCTTTAATAGTTTTCCTCTCTCAACACGCTAATGCGGATTCACTTATTCTAAATCTAACCTTATTAATCCTTAACACATTAACGTAATTATTATATATGTGTACATAACTAATAGGTAGCAAAATGTGCTAAAAATATATTGGAGGAACCCATATCGTAGGGCACGTGGACTATGGCGTCTACCTCATTTGATTTGGATTACCCGTGATGAGATCAGGGCTTGAATCCCATTCTTAACTACCGAGAGTGTTTTTTTCCTAAATGTTTTTCAAATTTATTTTCATACAAATGAGGCTGAATTCTAAATTATACCTTCATTATTCTTACTCCATTAGTGTAAGTAAGCGGATAACCCTGGTAATAGAACGCGATGCACATAAAAATTTGAGAATTAATCCAAGGTTCGCTTCCTTTTCGTCTATTTATGTCTATAAAACAAATCCGTTAAAAGCCTAAGCCGGAACATAAACTAACGATAAATGTTTCACCTGAAACGAGCGACAAAGGAATAAAGCAGCTATTGAATTAAAATGTAAGGGCAGTAAATTTCACTTTAAACAAACTAATAATTGAATCTGGAACAACCGGCCCAGGCAGGCCAGTAAATGTAGCTTGGTAGAGAATCTTCATAGCATGACTGTCGCTACTTGAATAGTCTGGAGTCCATTTAAAGAGGATTGTGTACATGAAAGAAGGTACAGGAAAGGGACAAATTGGAAGACATCACATGAGAAGGCTCACACAATGAAAACAATAATACTGTCTACATTTTATACTGCCACCACTGGACAAACCCGCGAGGGAGAGAAAAATGTCGTTCTATCCCGTCTTTCGATCTAACTTTCTAATGCAATTCTCAGTAATCCAATCTTCCGAGACACGCAGTTACGATCTAGTCGTTAAAGTGTATAGTCGGGACCTATAAAAATAGTTTTACTCTTAAATGTCTGCATACAGATATTCACACATACACAGTAGCTAATAGTCTATGGCATCACCTCTCTTGTTGGATTAGACTACCAATAACCGAGAGATCAGGGCTCGAATCCTTATCGGGTGAACTGAGGATGTTTTTTTGAAATGATTTTTCACTCTCCATTCACGCAAATGTGGTTAAACTTCCTCTAAATTCAACCTTCCTCGTCCCTAATTTATTAGCGCAATTAATGCATATGCCTATAACCTGAACAGGTAGTAAGACGCGATGATGAAAAAAATAATTCAATTTAAAATTATTCACGTCAATTTTCTAATATAATAAATTTAACAAGACGTTTATCAAAGCACATTCTACGATTTTTTCTTAAGGTACAAAACGGTCACCAGAGATTGGTAAATTAGTCTTAAGTCAGGTTAAGATTCACACTGGCTCAACAAAATCATAATAACTGTGATCACACCATCTCATTGCGGGTACGACGTGTAGACAACTTCCTATGATGTACCCTCCGGAACGTTCTGTGCCACCAGAGCGGCTAATACTAGTCCCCCGATAAGGTTACCTAACCTGGACGTCAAACTATCTCTTAGTCAAATGTTCCTTACGATAAAAACAAACCACTGTATAATGTTTGGGGCGGTCAGGGACCATCCTATTTTAAATACACGGATTGTTTTGACCAGGTTGGTCATATCACGTTTGGAGCAGCTGTGAAAACGCATGTTAATCCTAGATCGTATGTTCTAATAGTATTTTATTTATATGAGGATTCAGTTTTTCTTATTTTTTAAATCACAGTTTTTTTTAAAATTAATAGTTATAACTGTTCATTTAGCTCTGAATCTATCCCATAAGTCATCAACATCTGGGATATTCTTAGAATTATTATAAATTCATACTGTTTTATGGTAAACATTATTGAATTTGAAACCTAATCACCATATTCGACCCTACCCACACCGATAATCACGTGATACAAAGATGCTATAGAATGGATTGCCGGTGAGATCAAATTTCAAATCTCGTAGAGTTGCATTTTTCTCATGTAATTAAAAAAAAGGTGATTTTCCCATAGCCTCGAATGTGGGTGCACTTCCTATAAAATAATATTCCTGTTCCTACCCTATTGATTGAGCCATTAAATAACACTTATGTTAAAATATACCAACTAAATTTGGTAGAAGTAAACAAGTCATTTGTATGATCAATATTTGATATTCTACACTTGGATGTTTAGTTTCATTAACAGCTAAATGGAACATTTATCTTTGTGTTGTTACTAAGAAATATCTTCTGGATAAAAATATAGCAATTTTCTTCTTGAAATAAAAAAAAGAAAGCTGGACACGTTTCTATCAAAGTGTCTCCAAAAGTTTCTTAATCTTCTTAATGCAGTTTTCCCTTCAACGAACATGATTTTAACACCCTCCCCCAAGAGAACGTGGGGTCGAGTTTATTTCTTGTATTTATCTATTTTTCTCCCTTAACCACAAGTCATTACGGACAAGTTTTCTTATTATGTCTTTAAAAATAACTTTCAAGTTATTTAACCCAACTTCTAGAATGTTTTTGGAGGCTTAAAATTGTTTTGAGATAAGAAAAGACAAAAAAGCACTACGTTAAATGGTACTGTTTCTATTTCCTCTTTTGATTGCTTACAGGTTGACCTGAAATGTTAAAAGAATATGACACTTTTTTATTATTCTAAAGTTAAATAGCTCTATTAAAAGTTCCTTGGTCTGTATTTATTCAACGACGAGCTGATTGGTTGACTACGACGTGCCGTGATGGACTAGCAGCGCACAAAACTCGTAGAGTAAGACATTAAAAGAAACTTTGTATGCAAAAATACATCTTATTGTTGTGTTTGCATTTTAAAAGTGCTTAATTTTATGTCAATATTTTACTACAGACAAATTTTATATATACATATAAATGTTTTCCCATCTCATCTAACTATCCTTCCGGACTAAAACCATGCTAACCATGCTAATGGAGTAGAGAAGAATAAGGTTGAATCTAGATAACACGTGCTGATGTTTTCGTAAAGTGAGCGTGAAAACCCTCGGTAAGCCTACAGCCTACTAGGATTATACCTCCAACCTCCTCATTACCGACAAACCATAATGAATAATTCACCTGATAACTATTCCGCGCACCCACTGATGCGGGTAAAATTTATCCACTATAATTTTCTGAATTGGATATTCGTAACCGTTTTGTATTTTTAATTTTTCTTCATTTTAAATCTTGGGCTATATAACGGCGTTATTTAATGGTTAAGGACGAGGATAGTAGCTTAGAAGTAAAACTTGCATACGTATCAAAAAGTAGAGAAAACGGAAGAAATAGTCGTGATGTTTCATAATAGAACCCTCCTCATAAATTGCACCCAACTGAACGTGGGCACTTTAAAAATATTATTTGAAATTTTTTCGCCTAAGATATGTTTACAAGGTCCTAAAACGTGGTAATACTATTACAGACTTATTATGGTAAAATCATAAACCCAAATTTAAAAAAATATATAAGTGAGGGTTTTATTTTTACCAAGGAATCTTTTTAGATATTTTACACACACATAAAGCTAAAGTTTTGTGTTTTATTTAGTAATATAAGTAGTATTTTACTATCTAAAATTGCACATCAAATTTTATTTATGATAATAATTTTCTTTTGTATTAAGTTAAGACTATTTTATCGGCTCAAACACTTTTTTTTAGTTAAAAATATAAATTTTTTGTACAAAATTATTTTAAAATTATCATTTTTATTATTTTCATTGACAAAGAAGTTTCAGAATTAATGTATTTATATTAGTTTATACTTACTTAGATATCATCTTTATCTTAAAGTTGTGTCCTGATCATAGTATATTAATAAACTATTGTCTAGTTTTGTTTTATTATATACTAATAATGACTTGATCTATGTAATTTAAGTGATCAGGATTAATAAAGTAAAATTTTCAGAATCAAAGTCCGCATTCAATCTGAGAAGGGATATAACAAATATTGGTGTTCATTTCATCCCATGCGTAGCTGGTCAGGATCGAATACCGGCCTCCAAAATTATAACTGATAATGCCAACATCACTCAACTGACCCCTTCTATTGTATAAATGGTAAAAATCAAAATAATAAATTGTTTAATAATTTTTTCAAACAAATTGGGGTATGTTACATGCACATTCTGAACTAACTGATTATATCAGAACACGACTTACAAACTAATTTAATTTTGGAACAGACACAACATCCAGTCCCTCGGGCATTAATTAATCACTGCCTCAATTTCAACAATTATATATGAATTTTTGTTGTTGTTGATACTAAGAATTGAACCTAGGACCCTTAACTTGGTATACAGACACTCTACCTACTAGGCTAAGGTATCTTAACACGAAACAAATACTCGATGGACAGGTAGTCGTGTGTGGACTAGAATGACTTGAATATAAAAGGTTAGGTTTGATTTTCCCTCCAGGTGCATAAGGATTACAAAACAAATATATATGATGGTCTATTCTTTCTTCAAATAAATTAATTTTTTTAACGACTTCTAATTTTGTTCTTCCACATTAGCTAGTTTTAGTTGCTAATGTGTAAGGCCTGATAAAATATAAACTCAAAGAGTTTGAGCCTGGGGGTGGACCATATTTCCTCCACCAAATAATTTTTTTTCTTAGCACCACGTCTTACTAACCTTTCGGTTTATACGCTTATGTACTAATAAAACTAATAGTTTTATGGATTAGGAATGTTATATTCAGATGAAGTGTATCCGCATTTGCGTGAAAGGAGAGTGTAAAACCAGTTTGTAAAAACCACCCTCAGTACCCTTGACCGAGATTCAAACCTCAATCTCCCTGAAATCGGCAGTCTAGTCTACTGCAAGAGTAGCGCGTTAGACCACGCACCCTCTCAAGCGGGTCACATGATAATTATTTATAAACATTTCAGTAGGCCTAACACACATAAAAAACCTTCAATCACAAAGTAAAAATATAAAGAACTTAAACTATCTTAAGTGTAGTAAAAACACAATCACAATAGCCCAGAACATTGCTTTACTAAGTTGTAGGGGATGGATGACATTCCTAAGCATCCATACCGATGGTCATGCTGTCAAAGATGCTAGCGTCGCAATAGACTGGATTGCTAGTAGAGAGTAGGTTGATGTTCGAGTCTCGGAGGGTTGTACTTGATTTGTTTTTACACATGTGATTTATTAGTGTGGTTTTCCCCATCCTCTCTCAATTCTTATGAGGGTTTGTCTGCTTTATACTACCCCTTTCATGTATACTATTTAAAATAAGCATATCGTTAATAAACCTTGTGGCCTATATTGATGGTTGCACGGTATAAAGCGTCACTATCGCAGTAGACTAAACTGCTGATGACTGAAAGATTGGGGTTTGAATCGATCTCGGGTGTAATGAGTTTTTTTTAATTGAATGATTTAAATCTCCCTCCACACCATTCGGTTATATTTTATTTAAATTTTGTGTCTTCCTAAGACCAACTCAACTAGAGTAGTTAGTATAGTTGCGTATAACCCTAACTGGTAGTGAGACACGGTGAGAGAAAAAAAAAGTGACAAGTATTTGATTCTCTAGGAAATCAAACCCTAGACCCTTATACCGCTATTAAAACGCGTTCACGCTAGATACAATATGTAGGATACTTTTAGGTTAAACCCCTGAAATAAGAATATAATATATCGATTGCCCCTGGAGTAAACTTAAAATGCTTTGAGCAGCGGCTAGTATCCCCTGGTTGTTGGGCTGCCTTGTGTTTCGCCCGTGCCAAGCGGGCTTGCATAAGCCCGGCGCCGCAAGGGGGATTATTATTGTATGCAGAAACTAGATTAGATTGTTCCGTGAGGTTAGTGTCTGTGTGCTGTAATGAAACATAGAACTTTGTTTCGTGCCCGGCCTCTAAAGTCCAAACTTGTACTTGGTTGTAGCTCGGTACGTGATTACGTGTCCGTTACTCATTTGGTCCTCGTCCCAAGTCCGTAGTAGAAATGTGTAGTTCGCGAAATAGGTAATAGTTCAATTCGAGCCCTTTCTTCCACTGAAATATTTTAAATAATTTATCTTCTCTAAATGTACTACTTGAATATATTATCATTTTGGTAGAAAGAAAATTTAACAAAAATTACGAACATTTTTTGCGATAAATTCTGATAACATTTTACTAATTTATACTTTATTACCCGCCTCGTAGGCGTAGTTTGCTAACGCGCTAGTCGTTTTGAGCTCGGCTGCTGAGTATGAGGAGATCGAGGTTTGAATCTAGGTCGGGTGAACTGGGGGTGGTTTTTTCCTTAATGGTTTTACACTCTCCCTCCACGCAAATGCGGGTTCACTTCCTCTAATTCAACCTTCCTAATCCATTAGCGTAGTTATTACTTAAAGTGTATAACCCGAACAGATAGTAAGACGCGGTGCTAAATAATAATACTTTATTTTATATGGAATAGTAATATTTATCAAAAATTACAACCGTAGATTACATGGCCGGACGTATAAATACGGGAAAGCTGATATACAAAATGTTTCAGCTATCATATAAGGTTATTTATATTAAAATTGGACTGTACAAGTTAACACGACGCTACGCAGAATTATCCGTCCAATTTCGGCCACATTAATGAAATGAACTAATGAATACCTGCGCATGATAGGTGCGCAAAAGTAGAAGGTAGATTATCTGGCAGAGTATTAATGGGCTACATTAGCACTGTGCAGTCCTAAAACTCAAAATTAGTAACACTTCTTACGGTCGATTATTCGGGAAATGTGATACAAGATTGCGCTAAAAAAAAAGTGAGGTTTTATGCGTTATTCATTTAATAACCGGTAAATTGGCACCTGTTTAATATATTTTGATTTTAATTTCCAATTTTAATTTAGTTTTTCAAGTAAGGTAAATCTATTTCACTGGTTGAACTCAACTTCGTGGTTTTTAAAGTAGAACACAGAAAACCTTTCAAATATGTGGAGTCTGGTTCGAGCTGCATTACCGACCTAAGTTGGGTGATATCTGGGGAGTGAGATTGGCTCTTAAATAATAAGCACGATTGATATATCGTTAGGTGACCTGGCGGTCTAGGGGTAAGGTGTCAGACTTATATGCTGGCGGCCGGGGTTCAATCCCAGGTCCCGGCACAGATTTATCTGATTACCAAACCCTTCCTTCACCTTTGACAATACATCTTGTGAATGTGGGGAATGCCAGGCCTCCACCGTGGTTCGGATTCCACGTTAAACTGTAGGTCCTTCATTTCATCTCACAATCACCCTACCATTACACATTAGCGTAAGTGCGTATAACCCGAACGGGTAGTAAGACGCGGTGCTAATAATAATAATAGTAGATATATCGTTGTTAATAAATCCTAGTAACGAACCCAAGGCCCTAAACTCATTAGTCAAATTCCCGACATTATTTGCCATTCTGTCGGGTACCAACATATTCAGCCACATACGTGCGAATGACGAGTTCTTATTGATAATATATTGGAATGTGTTCCGCGGTATTCGTTGACACAAAGAAAAATTCGCACTAGTGGTCACGCAGTACAGGGAATCAGGCTGATGATGGGAAATTCAGGGTTCGACTCTTGGCAGGGTATACTGAGGGTGTTTTCCCCATTAATATCTGGTTCTTCTTTCACGCAAATGCGAGTACATTTCCTTTAAATATTCTTCGTAGCTATGAGGTTAGCTATGATAAGACTCAAACGCAAAGACGCGAAGAAAAATATCCTGATAGTCTACTTAAATAAACTTCAAGGAAGTAGTGTATGCGTGTATGTGTTTATTACACGCACACGTATAAGAAGACATGATTCACAAATTGTTACAACAATTGCCTTCGGGGGGCGCTCGCGGGTGGAAGCCATTTCACTCGCGAAACAAGCTTTTATTTTGATTGCAATTCTCCTCCCCATAATTCCAGTACCGTGCTCCGCCCGCGTCAAGGTTGCTACCTCCACGGAGAAAGGGAGATAGGAGGCAACAACTCCATAGCTCTCGCCCGAGAGTTGTACCATTCCTACTCTCCAGTGGCGTAGTGGGAGGTGTTGAAAAGCATCCTCTAGACCAATAGTCCTTAAAGGGCATACCGTGACACACCGGTGTGCAGCGGAATTCATTAGGTGTGCGACAAAGTTCTCGACGTTTGATTATTGTTGAGAAAAACTATTATTAAAAACAGTTTAATTCAATTTACCACCTCTATGTGGTCTAGTGGTCAGAGTTTCTGATTATATACCCAAAGATCCCGGGTTTGATCCCCGGCACTTCTAATTTTGTCTGTGAGGCAGTATGTTTGTAACTGGATCAACTCAGCCTTGTGAGGTCATTGAAATAACTAATTGAATAAAGGAATAGCGGTTCCGGTCTATAAAACTGAGATTATCAGATGGAATGTTAGTTGTGCTGACCACATGACATCCTCTATTCGCAAATATTAGCACTATCTTCGCCAACACGCAGCGGCCGCTAGGTTGGTATAGTCCGCTTGTGGACTGACGCCATGGAGTTTTCTTCATTCAAATATCATTTTTAAATATAAATAAGAGAAAATATCCGGAAGCTTTAATAATTTTTTTCCATATAATTGAATAGCTTACAATCAAAGAGTTAAGTAATTAATGAGGAACTTGAGCTTGTCGTTTCCTAATCATAGTTTCAATTCGAGGTCAAATAAAGGACACACACACGCGCATTTCCTGTTCAACTGAGATGAATCTCTCTGCGCATGCGTATGTCTGAGTCTCCCCTAATGTCGCCAACTTGCACGTTCAATGTGACGCGTAGACTCACGTGAAATAATAGTGTGTGGTGAACAAAAAAAAACACACACATAAAAAGTGCGTATAACCTGAACTGGTAGTAAGACGTGGTGTTTAAAAAAATAATAATAGGGAACCTCTTCTCTAGAGTCTAAACGCGATGTTTTTTCATACATTTTTTACCGTACCAAACTAATTTGATTTAGTGTAATTATTTTTAAATTTTATATTGTCTAAAAAAAAAGAAAATAATATTTTCATGCCCACAGTAATAAATTGTGTTTATGCTCACTAACAAAAAGGGTCCAAATTTATCTTAGTAGCTTTATATTAAATCGCTTCTTCACTCTATAATTCTACCGGATAACGGGGAAATTGGGCCTCGAATCGCTTTCTGGTGTTTCTTTCAAAAGTGTTTTCCATGCTCTCCAAAAATATGCGAGTAGGTTTAATATGAATCTTAACTTCTTCTTTCACAACCCATGATTGTGAACATGTGGATAGCCGGAACGGGTGAACACACAAACAGTTTCAGTAAACACGAGATTTGTGTGGCATTATAACTCACTCTGATATAAATACACAAACAAAGATACTTGCGCGTGGGGAAGAATGGAACTGCTAGCAGCCAGGGTAACCATTCACTGGATAGACTGACGTCCACACAAGGGACGCCACCCATCCCGTATTGCACGTAGTTGACCCAGATAGATATGTTAAGGATGAGATTTATTTTTATTTAACATGATTGATCACAATCATGTTATATTTTTATCAACTTAAACTCACATTTTGACCAAAATTATATTTGATTTGTTCTTTACCGCACGAACCCCTACCAGAATATATTTTATATACGCCACTTTTAATCTCGTTCATTGGAGTGTAGTGGAGTGTGGCCAGGCTAAGCAGAGCTTGTTAAAACTCTACCTGGGATATGTACTCACCCAGTTGTTCCCCATTTGACCGATCGTACATAGGTTCTGCTCTACATACCTCACGTGGGATTACAAGGTCATTGATATCTGGCCCATAAAGTGATGAGAACAATTCACAGATACAGTTCGGACTAACTCTTGATTATCCTGGCAACACGTCACGACACTTTACTGATCTTTATTTATCTCCACGTGCCACTATCCGCTCGGCTACATGAATGTAATTGCATTAATTGAATAGGAGTGAGGAGGATGACATTTAGATAATATGTACCCACATTTGCGTGGAGGAAGAAACTGTTTAGGAAAATACACCCTCAATATATATGGCTTGGATACAAGAGCTGATCTCTGCGTCATCGACAAATCAGACTAAATGAGCTTGCCACGTGCCCACACGTGTTTGTCATCCCCCTGCCCTCACAATTTGTTTTTGTCATATCTTGTGACATTTGAATGTGTCGAAACTACAACTATTTCAAAACCATACTGAGACATCAATCTAAACCAGTAAAGCTTCAATTACACAGTGCGAGATTATTAGTTACTCGCCGGGCCGGCGTGTAGACTCATGCACGAGTAGGCGATTTCTCTCAGCTACCCAACTCGCCCAATCGCTCAGTAGGTGTGTTTCAACTATCGTGGCAGGTTGTATTCTTTGATCAGGACTATTCTTTGTTTGTTTAATCGCATTGTTTGCAATGAAGTGGAACAGCAATAATATTGTCAACTCTTTCATTAAAGTATATTGTATCACTATATTTTTCTCGTTTTGATATCCAATATCTTACCCATATTCTTCTCGTTTTCCTTTATTTCTTTTCCAAATCCTTCTGAAGTCTGTTTTGTATTAAAAGAGCCACAACAATTCCCACATGAACTCCTTCTCTCGACATTTCAGCTACTACTAGCTTACCTTTATTACACACAGCGATTTTACTAGCCAAATAGTAGAATATCGTGCGAGGGACGAGAAAAGTAGCCCGGTTTTCAACTTTACTCGCTGGAGTAAAGCGAGCGGTGAATTTACTAGCCAGTGCGGTTATATTCGGCGAGTTTAATAGCAGCAAGTAAATTCGCAGGCTAGTAACTAGTAATCTATCTCTGTGTAAGCTAATTAAATTTTAATGGTGTCCTAAATGTTTAAAACCTTTGACTCACTAGGTACTTGCTCGCTGTTTCATTGGCAGGTCAGGGTTTGAATTCCAGTCGAATTATCTAAGGGATAATTTTACCTACGCTTTTTATATCCTCCCTCCAAGCTAATGCAAATAAAATAAATTTGATACCCTTCTCATATCTCCTCCTAAAAATAATATGTCTTTAATTATTTTGTGCTATGAGAAAAAGTCTCTACTCTAGTAATAGACTAGACTGCCGAAGACTGAGAGATAGGGGCTCGATCCTGGTAGAGTGCACTGAGGGTGGGTTTTACTGAATGGTTTTACACTCTCCTTCGAAGAAAATGCGGGTACACATTCTATAAATTAAACTTTAATAATCCCTAACACATTAGTGTAATTAATTCAAAGGCATAGGCTATAACTCGAACGGGTAGTAAGACGTGGTGCTAAAAAAACTATTCAATTGTGTTAACTATGCTCATAAATACAATTTTATATATCTGGGTTGCGAGTATAGGATATAATACTAAGCCTTTGTTTTTATAGGACGTATAGGAAGCCCATTTTCGACCATCAACATTGATTGAAATTCACTCAAATTTGGCATTCAAGAAATATGTCTAATCTGAGTTATTAATGATAAACTTCATCTATAATAATAAATAATATTTAGCACCGCGTCTTACTACCCGTTCGGGTTATACGCTTTAAGTACTAATTACTCTATTGGATTAGGACTTGGGAAGGTTGAATTAGAGGAAGTGAACCCGCATTTGCGTGGAGGGAGAGTAGAAAACCATTTAGGAAAAGCCACTCCCAGTTCACCCGACCGAGATTCGAACCTCGATCTCCCCGTCCTCGGCAGTCGAGCTTCAACACGACAAGCGCGTTAGCCAACTACGCCACCGATTTTTCCTTGTACTTTACTCTCATTTTGATTCTCATATAGGACATTTATTGTCCAGGAAAATGTAAGCATTCTTTTAAAATTCTCTTTCGGCCTTTCTTACCCAAATCATTGTTTCGGTTATATATATAATCTTTCGTTTCAATATTGATCATGGATAAAACTAAGTTGAAATTAGTTTCTCTTTTGAACCTCTTGAACTTTTCTTAAAATATTAGACTATTCGATTTTCCCAATGTGAATTCTTTTGGGTTTAAAACTATAAACTTAATTACCAATATGGTCGTTCAAAATAACTTTAAATACTGAATTTAAAAATGTGGATTGAAAAATTAGATGTATTGTTGATAGCCAATATCAATATGAGGCTAGTCAACACGTCTATGAATATTAGTTAGTGGAACGGAGTCAGGGGGATGATGTTGGAACGGGAAACACCTGACAAACGATCTGCGTCGCGCAGCCGGGGCGGGAATTCACGGAGCTTCAAGTTTCTCGAAGAAAGGAGAATATTCCATGACATTCCGGATCGTCCTAGAAAGTTCACGTAGTTGGTAACTGGTTCTATTAGCAAGCACGCCCACTAGCGGCATTTCTCTGAACCGTAGTTTTGTGGCTCAGTTTGCCGGTATGTGTTGATGTGGCCGATGGTGTCTGGTCATGATGACATTTTTTAGAATGGCAAACATTACCAAAAAAGATATTACTATTATTAATTACAAAACACAAATGAAAAAAATATTTTAAATAACAATTTATAGATTATTATTTTAATTGAGGCACTGCGGAAAATCTGGTATAATGCGCTTCTTAGTTTTTATTCAAATAAAATTGAGAACGCTACCAAATAACAAATAAAAAATATAAAAAAAAATTGAAGAAAACTTTAATAGATTTATTTTATATTGACTGTTTTGTAAATACATTACTCTTAATAGTTCGAAATTAATGGGACCGATCCCATCTAGAACTATTGACAAATGAACTACACGGAACAGAAAAAAAACTTACATGTTTTTGAGTGTGAAAATACTTAATTTATATTTTCTAATTGTACAGTGCACACCTAATTTCGTGAATAATAACATGTGTACGAATTATTAGAAATATTTAAATAAAACGATCAGGTGTTTCCTGTATGTTTAATTGTGCTTGTTGTTTTACTGCGTAATCACTCATTGTTTATCCTTTATAAAAGGAAGAAACATCTATTATATATCTACCTCGAACTATCGATACTGTTTTATAGTACATTTAATACTCAGGTCACTAACGACTTAATTTAAGAATAAGGTAGTCTTATAGTAAATTAAATTGGCACGGCAAGCAGAGTCGATGGTATAAACATAATGACCCTAATGGAAAACCACCTTCTAATACACCCACATTGGTGACCTGGCGGTCTAGGGGTAAGGTGTCAGACTTCTATGCTGGCGGCCGGGGTTCAATCCTCGGTCCCGGCATAGATTTATCTGATTACCAAACCCTTCCTTCACCTCTGACAAGACATCTTGTGAATGTGGGGAATGCCAGGCCTCCACCGTGGTTCGGATTCCACGTTAAACTGTAGGTCCTCCATTTCATCTCGCAATCACCCTACCATTACACATTAGCGTAAGTGCGTATAGCCCGAACGGGTAGTAAGACGCGGTGCTAATAATAATAATAATACACCCACCCAGGATTTGATCCCTGATACCATCCTTAGTGCAAATCATTTTCATTATGCCTTTAACCCCTTTGACTGCTTGACCACCATTAATGACACGATGATGAGTAAGATCTACTCTTTCCTCTATGGCCTGTGCATGTAGTTTGTTGCAGTACTACGTTTGAAAAACAACGCCAAATAAAAGTATTTTTGAAAATATCAATGTGGTATATACTTAGTGTCTTTAATCCAGGATCTCGTTTCCCCCCCTCTTCATTGAGGGGGTGTACGTGGGATCAAAAGGGGGAGGGAAGTACACCATGTTCCACCTCATTCAGGGGTTGGAGGGGGTGAATTCATTTAACAATTCGACAATTGTGTCCTAGTGATTGAAATGATTACGTTTAGTTACATTGCGGCGGATTTATTTGCATGATTAAAAATGTTGTATCGGTCCTTTTATCACGCTGGAATGGGTTTTCATCAGTGGACTATTCGCTATTCATATACTTGTCATTACTATAATGTGTGAGAGACGTAGTTAAATTGTTGAATTCATTACTTATTACTATATATCTGTTTGGATAGCATTTGTGTGTTTTTATTTTTACTTTAATCATCTGACCACTTTTCTGATCATATATTCATTGGATTTTATGACATACAGTTTGCTTACTTTTGAAATTAAAATATTTAGAGCTAAAAAAGTACAGTAAAATTTCCATTTCTGAGTTGGTAAGTCATGTTTTCAAAGTATTTACACTTGCATTAGTGGGTATGTAGACTAAATGTTAGGTTTTTATAGTTTGGGCTTACGGTTATGTGGAGGCCAGGACTCGAACCCCAGTTGGGTGTTTTTAACTACAATGTTTTCCCCTATTCTCTGCACAAATTCAGGTACACTCCCTCTTATTTATAATGTAATAATATCTAAAACACTAGCGTAATTAAAATGCATATACACTGGATGGTTAGTTCGAATCCCGGTTGGGTATAATGAGGGTGATCTTTTCAAAATTATTTTTCCGCTCTCCCTTGAAGTAAATGTGGCTACACTTCCTCATTTCCAACCGATTAGCGTAGTTATTATTTATGCGAATGATCTGAGATTGTTCTATGAAATAACAAATTAAAAAAACTAGCGTTTTGAAGAAATTGACAACTTTAAATACTTGGGAACTGTTCTAACAAATAGAAATGAAATTCAAGAAGAGGTCAAAATTAAACTAATGTTCACAATACTTGGCATTATTCCGTTCTTCAGCTGTTGTAGATTAATTTTCTGTCTCGAAAGGTAGTACTGAGAATATATAATACTATAATCCTACCCTTATTTTTTTATGGATGTGAAGCGTGGTTTCTCACCTTGTACTAAGTTAATAAAAACAAAGAAAAGGAAAATATATTTGGGCATAAGATGGATGAACAAACAGAATAATTGTGAAAGTAATATGTTTAAGTACTTTGTGTTATGGTTACTACGCATCCCCAACCATATTAATGGTAATCAAGATGAGCAGGCTGAGTTGGGGTGTTCATGTGGCTTGTATTGTGTAGAACAGGCGTGAACACAACATTTTAATACAAAACGTCGATAGGAGGGGGATGATGTGGAAATGGATTTAAGGGAGGTTGGGCGTCAGGCTAGGGAACGGATAGCGATCTTAGGTTCTGGCTAACATGGACTTTCTAATTCCATAGGTAGTAGTGTAATAGGGAACGTTAACTAAGGGCAGTATGTTTGCAGTTTTTATAGTAAAACATTTTTTTGGCAAAAAAAATTATCAAATATTTCTCTAGTACAAAAATATTATTTTTTTGCATAGTGATATCAACAGTGTTGTTGAATAACGCTCATAAGCATAGCAGCATTATCTCAGAAACCCTTTTAAATGAAGATAAAAAGTTGTCATTAAGTTCCAGGGCACCCTTGACAGATATTCAATAAATGTTGATATCACAGTGTGGAGAAAAGTTAAGTCCTATGTTTCTACTGGAGAGTTATTTTATTTATTTTGTCAAAAAAATTCTACATAAACTGATAAAACACTGCCCTTTTATCGTATTCCCTACACTCCCACCTCAAGGTTCTCGAGTAAAGGCCAATGTGTTTGCAGTTTTTATAGCAAAACATTTATTTTCTTGTGTTCCTTTCTACCTCGCCAGAGGTTAGCTAGCTCGGAAAATAACAGTTGGACTATGGACCTCTTGTCCCAAAAGTTCATAACTTAGTTGGGTTACGATTGCTGACCAGGAGGATTATTGTCATAGTTTAGTTGGGCTACGATCATCGACTAGGAGGATTATCGTCATAGCTTAGTTGGGCTACGATCACTGACCAGGAGGATTATTGCCATAGTTTAGTTGGGCCATGATTGCTGACCAGGAGGATTATTGTTATAGTTTAGTTGGGCCACGATCATCGACTAGGAGGATTATTGTTATAGTTTAGTTGGGCCACGATCGCTGATCAGGAAGATTATTGTCATAGTTTAGTTTGGCCACTATCATTGACTAGGAGGATTATTGTTATAGTTTAGTTGGGCCACGATCATCGACTAGGAGGATTATTGTTATAGTTTTGTTGGGCCACGATCGCTGATCAGGAAGATTATTGTCATAGTTTAGTTGGGCCACGATCGCTGATCAGGAAGATTATTGTCATAGTTTAGTTGGGCCACGATCATCGACAAGGAGGATTATAACCGTTATTAAGCCTACAGGTGGATATGAATTCAGCCCACCAATCTTTTTGCTTTTTATTAGTTTAGGATATAACCTACTAGGATAAGTTAGATTATATTCTTTAAGCTGAACAATGACACCTAGACACGGAATTCGAACTCGGGACCTTTGACTTAGTATGCCAATGCTCTAACCACTGAGCTATTCACACATTTGTAGTCGACAATTTCTCCACGTCCATCACACACACTGCTTTAAAATATGAGTGAAGAATGGCCCTAATTTTGGGACGATTACTGGATAGCTCAGTGGTTAGAACATTGGCGTACTATGACAAGGGTCCCAGGTTCTATTCCCTTGTCCGTGTGTCATTTTTAAATTAAAAAAAATTATTTAGATGCAGGCTATAACCAAAATAATTAACAAATATAATAGCTTTGATATTAAAGCTATTGGGTTAGGTTAGCTTTGAATGTTGTTGTGTCTTACTATCCATCACTTACTGTTTTTCACTCAACTTGAGAAAACCTTTACAGCCGTCCTAAATGGAGCGTCACAACAGCCAGGACATAGTAGTACGACAGTACGCCTTGCTTACAATTTACAAGAAGGAACTCGTGGCCCAAAGGTAATGTGGGATTAATGTTGCCTTTTTAAACGCAGATGAACTCGTAGCCCAAATGTAATCTGGGATTAATGCTACCCTTTTAAAGCAGGCCATTTAACAAGAATACATGGTCCAACAGCCTAGTTAGCTTAGCGTGTAGTATTCTGGGAAGTTATTTTTTTTACTAGGATATTTAACCTACGCGTTTTAAACATACAAATATCAGTATATAACGCACAAACTAACTTTATGTATGAAAGTGTACTTAATATCACACATTAATAGAGCGGGCCTAGATATTTAATAATTTTATAGCAAAACAATTTTTTTTACAAAAACAGTAATCGGAATCCGATTTGTTTTATAACTCTAGCTAACTCTAATAGAGATCACTAAATTAAAATAATTTTTGTTTTAAAAGTGGAATATTTAATATTAAAGGCGCCGCCTACTTGAAGTGTAGTATTATCACACTGGTGGTCACTGTGGTATTTCTTATGGAAATATCAATTTTGAAACTTTCAAGTAATGACAATATTAAAAATTAACTTTATTTATTTTGAGGAAGTCTATACCTGAGTTTATAATTATTTATCTAAGAATTGAACATTTCGCGTGAAACTGCGTTAAAAATTGAACTGATTTCACCTTTTCAAAATTCAAAAGAAAATGTAAGGTTTTTATCCTCTATTTGGGAGTGAACTATGTTTTTAGTTAAACCCTTCTAAAGTAACGTAGTATTTCTGGACGTTGGTAACGCGTCTCAGCACTTCGGTAGGAAATGCCCTTAATATGAACAATCTTCATTATGTAAACCACAAGAAAGAGGGTGAAAGGTCGCCATTAACCTAAGTTTAGGAAGGTATGACCAAGTCCTACTTGAAACCATACAGGATTTCTATCTGGCAGACTTTCAAAGGACTATCTCTGATCGATTTTGAAAGTATCCCCCCTCTCTCTCTCTATCCTACGTGCCTTCAAGAAACGCTACGTTGATCTTCTGGTAAGGTCTCGGGTCCCACAGATAAAGTTCGAGTAAAAAATGACTCGGCTGATTGGTCAGAGAGGAAACTCTGTTAGGAGCGAACTAAGTTATCATGAAACTGTGTCTTGACTCCCAGCTGTTAAGCTAAGTGCACACAAACACACACACACACTCTCTTACAAAAACACAGCACTTTAGGGCTCGAAGCGCACCAGGGAATTGAATCGCACTATTCTAGAGCACTTTGAGTAAAAAAAAACACATTTATTTTCTTGCCTGAACGAAGTCTCAAGTGGACGGAAATCCCCATTTCTCTCTCGCGATAAAATTAGCTGTACAGTTGCTATGTTAACGAGGACTGAATCATGTTTTAAAATCATTTTCCCTTCATACGAGAAGACCAAGTTAAATAATTAATGTGGTTTATAGGTCTAAATATAAACAAAAATAAAACGGTGAAAACTATTTATCTATATTTAAAACTATTATTATTATTATTATTATTATTATTATTATTATTATTATTAGCACCGCGTCTTACTACCCGTTCGGGTTATACGCACTTACGCTAATGTGTAATGGTAGGGTGATTGTGAGATGAAATGGAGGACCTACAGTTTAACGTGGAATCCGAACCACGGTGGAGGCCTGGCATTCCCCACATTCACAAGATGTCTTGTCAGAGGTGAAGGAAGGGTTTGGTAATCAGATAAATCTGTGCCGGGACCGAAGATTGAACCCCGGCCGCCAGCACAGAAGTCTGACACCTTACCCCTAGACCGCCAGGTCACCGACTATATTTTAAAAAAAACATATTTTTATTAATTATTTCTCTCTGACGCAAATATATTAGGTACCTTTAAATGTCCTGGCGCATGTGTGTCAGAACATAAGGGCCTCATTGAAAATTAGAGATACTGAAGGAACTGTATAGTAAAAAAATACATATTGCCATTATCATATGTAAGAATAAATTTAATTTAGTACCTAATTGCTACCAAAAGAAATAGTCCTTTAAAAAGGCTAATCCTTTATTTCTTACGAGAAATTTGAAAGATTTTACTTGCGGCTATGGTGTGAGTTTCAGTCATTAAATCTGATTCTGAAGTCACTTTCATAATTGTTGACAAATGTATGTCTTTAAGTTAGGACCTGCCGGGTGTTTGGTTCCTATTCATGTGATAAATCAACTGTTAACAAACGTAAGCGCTGCCAAACATTGCACAGAACTGGTTGGCAAATTAAACCGTTCCTGAGAATTGACCACTGTCTAATAAAGAGTACAAATTTGGTTCGCCAACCTCGCAAGCCATATTTCCCCAAATCTTTGTTAAACTCTCAAATTTGGTATTTTACGACGTTTATAAAAATAAAATTAGGGTTTCATTGTTTAATCACCTTAAGGTCCACGGGTTGCACAAAATCATGAATAAGGACATAAGGATATATGCGGGTCACGAGCCGCAAGTTTATCATGACTACCCCAGTGCCTTGAAATGTGTAGAAAACATCTGGTTTATGGGCCTCAATCAAAGTGAAATACTAGTATTTCTTAAAACATCCAAGCTTTAGAATTTGTTGTAAATATATGATTAAAACCCATAATTATACCAATTATAGTTACCAAATGAATGTAAGTGATAAGTTAGCAAAAAATAAAAAATACATAATATTCCGGAAATCTATCATTTTTGGGGGTATTTTAAAAGTATTCTTAAAATTGAAAAATTATATTTAGATGCAGCTATAACCGTAATTAACAAATATAATATCTTAGCTATTTGAGCCATCATTTAAAAAATCTATATGTCTTATAAAGGTAGGCTATTTGATAATAATTTCACAATATACCGGACACAATTTTTCTTATGCATATATAGAAGTAATATCAATTTTTAAATAGGTGAGCTCATATTTAAAAGGCTCTTTTGTATAAAAAAAATTAATATTAATCAAATCACCCATATCATTTTCTTCTAAAATAACTGTGCTGGGGGTCCGGGGTTCAATCCTTAGTCCCGGCACAGATTTATCTGATTACCAAACCCTTCCTTCACCTCTGACAATACATATTGTGAATGTGTGGAATGTCAGGCCTCCGCCGTGGTTCGGATTCCACGTTAAACTGTAGGTCCTCCATTACATCTCATAATCACCCTACCATTACACATTAGCGTAAGTGCGTACAACCCGAACGGTTAGTAAGATGCGGTGCTAATAATAATAATAATAATAATAATAATAATAATAATTCTAAAATAAAGGCTTGAATAATATCACAAATCTTCATAAAAATACAAACGTTCTAATTTTATAGCCAAGCACGTTTGAAATTTGCAATATTACTGTAAATAATTGGCCAAGAGCATTGTGGCATTTCAAGAGAAACTTTTTAAATAACGATAAAAAGTCTTGTTAAAATGTCGAGATGTCTATGACAAACATAAAAGAACTGTCAAGATTATTTCTATGCATGGAAAATTAAACTTAATATAACTTGAATGAAAGAAGGACTTTCTGAGAACTGGTGGAGGAGGAATTGGCGGTCTAAGTTAACTGATATGAATGGATCTATCGTAAGACAGAACACCTAATAGTAGTATAGTAATAATAATTTCAATTTAATTTATTGTAGTGCTGGCCAACTGTCGTAAGCCCTAAAACAGGTCAGCACTGAAAGTACACAAGTACATTACAAATACATATAATTACACGAGAAAATAAAATAAACAATTATAGCTTAATAATATATACTAATGAATAGCTACGAAAAAAATAATACATAATAATGTTAAGAATAAAAATTAACAATAATAACAAATAACTAAAGAGTAGTAAAGTAGTAGGTGACCTGGCGGTCCAGGGGTAAGGTGTCAGACTTCTATGCTGGCAGCCGGGGTTCAATCCCAGGTCCCGGCAAAGATTTATCTGATTACCAAACCCTTCCTTCACCTCTAACAAGACATCTTGTGAATGTGGGGAATGCCAGGCCTCCACCATGGTTCGGATTCCACGTTAAACTGTAGGTCCTCCATTTCATCTCATAATCACCCTACCATTACACATTAGCGTAAGTGCGTATAACCCGAACGGGTAGTAAGACGCGGTGCTAATAATAATAATAATAATAGTAGTAAAGTATATATATTTTAAAAGCAGTAACAATAATATACAAAAAATAAATCAGAATATTGTAAATTTAAATATTATAAGCAGAACCTCTAAAGGATAAATTATTTAAATGGGAGCTCCTTAAATAACTCTCTGAGTTTGGCTTTTCTTTTATGATAGAAGTCGAATTCGACAAATCTAGATTTGGTGCTATGGATATAATGACCAATAGGGCTCACATTATAAGAGCTAATGAGAAAAAGTAACTTTGGATTACGAGAAGCCCGAGAAGGGATATGAACACCTACATAATCAAGAGCAAATTTGCATAAAATTTTGTTATTGAAAATATTAGAAACAAAAAGGGCATCACAATAAAGTCCACGCGAGAAGAGAATTTAGAGCTTTAAGAGTTTTCAAATTCTGTCATAATCATAATAAATCCTGTTAGTAAAGATAATAATAATTATTATTATTCTATTTGTTTTGGCAAAAAATACATTTTTGCTATACTAATGTCAAAATACTGTACCTTGAAATGCGTTCCTTGCCATCTGTGATGGGGGGGACAGGCCAAGACTGACGAACTTTCTGACAGAGGTCCTTCTAGTCCTGAGGGACACCAGGGATCACGTTGGGCAAATTGATTACAGCCTGGACCTAGGAAAAACGATGAATTGACTGAGGGGTTACCGGTCAGGGATAATGTCGTTAATCTTTCTGGGAAAGTTTCAAATACAGCCAACTTTTAGAAATAATTTTTCAACCTCTTCTTTCTTTTCGAAATATCAGTCATCTTATTCATATATATACATTAGTTAATATAAATATAAATGTATTTTATATATATGTATAATAATAGTTAAAAAGTAAGTAAACATTTATTTTTTGAAAAACACACGTCATACTAATAAAGGAGCAATTTCTTCTGCTCTAGTTTGCCAATTAAAGGGACCGTAGGGATCTAATCCAGTTCAGATATATTGAGGGTGTATTTTTTCTAAAACGACTTAACATTCTTATTTCACCTAAAATTTGGATAGATATATTTAAATTATATCTTATTGATCCATTAGTATAACTATGTTGATAGCCCAGACGCTTAATGAGACGTGGAAATAAAAACAGTAAATGTCACTTTCACTCTACTTTATCTAAAAGTGGAGACATTTACGTATAACTAGTAATATGAAATGTGAAACTGAGTATTACGTTATATTGTTAAAAAAACATTATGGAAATAAATGGTACAGTACAGCGTAGCCTGCACTGACTTTATCTATCTTTAATCTTAAAATATTTACTAAAATATAGTAAAATTTAAGCAACGAAATAATATACATTAACTTAAATTGTTGCAGAAACATTACACCGAAGAGCATAAATGAAATATTACACAATGTTACAGAAATGTTGAGTAAAGAAGAGGATATATATCAATCAAAGAGCAAGCATTTTTATATTTCAAACCACTTCATAATATATATAGGCTATGTTTGCTCATAGCTCAGAAACTATTCGTTTTATAATAATAGATTTCAAACAAAAGAGTTTTATATTTAATAGTAATACATTTTTACAACGACAAGTTATTTTGTATATAAAATAGCTGCGGAAATATGATAGAAATGGAAAATTTCTGCCCATGTAGTATCCTCAAATTCATTTTCATGGAAAATAGAAAGTTTCCCTTTGGTTTGTAATGTTATACAGTGTCTATTTACAAAATTATATCAAAATCATTTGAGCGGATTTGAGAATATTGTTTTTTTTTCTTTTGTCCTTTTATTAAGTTACCCTTAATTTTAAGGCTGTATATCTAATTCCAAATCTCCTCGGGGTAAACTTATTAAAACTCTAAACACCATGTTTTATCCTGATCGGTAAAATAATCTCGGCTTTAGTCAGAGATACATAAAGACAGACATACGACATCCCAAAAAACACTTTTTCGATTTCATGGGTTCATAAAACGTCAACATATATCAAAAACTCGAGTTTGATCGATTTATTTTGGCAATCAAGGGGTAGAGATAAAGTAAAACGAGCGCCACAATTCACCAAAGAACATAAATGAAATAATATCCAGTGTTATTGAAACACATTGAAATAAAAAAAAAGGAACATCAGAGTTCACGAAAGATCAGAAACTGTTCACCGTGCTATGTAATCATATGTTGTTAGTTTCAAGCATTCTGTCGCCCCTAGTTAATTGCCAATGTTGCTCTTAATTTTTAACTATTCCATTGCCACAAAAATTCACCCTCTTTTCGATAGTCTTTGGTTTTATTGTTGGTTTTTTTTTGCCTCTTATACAATATTGGAATTTTCTATTAAATAAGAAGTTTTTTTATTAGTTTGGCAAATTTCAAGATCCTTCCCCTATTTCCTGCCCTTGCCCCCAAAATTTTGGAGTTTATATTTTAAAGACGTTTCTGATTATCTTAGTATTTTTTTAGCACCACGTCTTACTACCCGTTCTGGCTATACGCCCGTAGTATATTAGTTCTGTAAATTTTAATCTATACTTTTCTCAGATCTACATTTAAAAATTAAATTTGCTTATAGCTTGAAAAATATTTGTTTGAAAAATATATATTTCATTTAAAAGTGGTTTTATTTTTAACAAATCTAAAACTTTGATGTGTTTAGTTTTCTCGTATTTCAAAGATTTGTGGAGATATGATAAAAATTGGAGATATCCGTTATCGTAAAGTAACCTCTAAGTCATTTTCCCTAAAAATAACATAAGAAACCTAATTTGGTTTTTAATGTTTAACAGTGCCAAAATAAGAATTAAAATTAAAATATATCTAGCTGATCTTGATAAAATTGATTTTTTTCTCTGTGTGCACTTAAATGGACTACTCTTAATTTTAGAATTAGATAGATAGTTCCAAAAATATTCCGGAGAACCTTAGGTAAATCTTAGATATGGAGTTTTAGCTCGATCAGTAAAATGGTTTCGGCTATAGGCCGAATAACAACCTACCCCTAGACAGGAGGCATTAAAAAAAAACTTTTTCGTGTTCAGAGGGTCATGAAACGTTGACTTTCATCAGAATCTTGAACTTTTTTTTTTACGATACGAGGGGTCGCAAGAAAGTAAAAAATTGTAGACACGACATATTTTTACTTTCTCATATTCAGATAAAGTATTGTGATCGTGAAAAATAAATCGATTTTGAGATAATGATGGGTCTTTTTACGTTTTAAGTGAGTGTGAACCCAAAAGGTTGGATATTGCAATTCTGTCTGTCAGTCTGTCCCTGGCTACGAATCAAAAATGATTTGATGGATTTTGTTAAAACTTTATATGTATATACTTTTATAGGGCTATTACCCCCCCCCCTCCCCCCAAAAGGATTACCTTAGCCCTCCAATTAATGGTAGTATACTGTGAGTAATTTTTTTTAATTCCAAATTTTCCAAAAATGGCTGTAACGATTTTGTTTAAATTGCATATCTTTGATTTCTTTTGCATGGCAAAAAGCACTGTTTAGTTTGTTTTGGGCCAAAAGATTCTTTGAGGGGAGATTTTTAAATTAAAAGTTTTTTGAAAAGGGTTTCAACGATTTTGTTCAAAAGTTATAGGTGGAGATTGTTTGTTTTTATAAATAACGATGTAAATTGTTTTTTGTGGTAAAAACATTTTTATGGGTATAGGTATATAGGTATTTTATTAAAACTTGACATATTCTATAAAATACATGAAAAATAACATTGTTTACGTGTTTTGGGGGTAAAAACTCATGTATGTGTAGTTTACTATAACTAATTTTACAAAATCTTAAAAATTTGTATAATGGCCATAACGATTTAGTTTCAAATGGGTATATTGGGAGTGTTTGTCGTAAATGTTTGCGTTGTTTAGTTGTTTTTTGAGTGAAAACTCGTTTAAAGGTAATTTACAAAAGACTAATTTCTTAAAACTTTTAAATATTTTAAAAATTGCTCTAATGATTTGTTTTCAAATGGGTTTATTGGTAGTGTTTGATATGATAAATAACACTATATACTGTACTGGTTGTTGTGGCAGTGAAATTTTGAATATTTAAAATAATATCTATACAGATTTCCCAAAATAGAAACTAGGTGGACTATTTTATATTATAATCATTAATCAGTCGTTATTTTTTTAAATAAATTAATTTAAGGATAGTTAACTTACGACAAATTATGTAAAATATGATATTTTTTTAAATTGGCCTTTAAGTTTGAGTTTAAATTGATATCCGAATATAGTTTTTCATTATAAATAAATATTCGTTTTTATTTTTTTTTAATCTAAATAATTGACTTAAAAACATTGAAATATTAAAAATATTTGACAATGTGATATAAAGTTTATAAATAAAGAGTTTTTATTGTGAATAACAAGATGGTGTATTTATTTTTATGGGTAAAACTTATATATGTTTTGTTCACTGAAAACTGATTTTTAAACATTTTCTTCGTATAATACATAATATGATATTGTGTCGTATCATTTTTTGTTTACCTTTATGAATATTTTTTTATATTCTTAAAGGGTAGATAAGGTTTTTAAGTTTACTTACTACCTATTTATTATATTTATTATTAATATTATTAACCACGAAGATACTACTAAGATACTATACAACACCGAGGATGGTTTTTATTCGTTTATTTTGAAACAAAAATAATTTTAACAACAAATACCTCCATCCCCTACGTCCACGACATCTTTATTTGATTTTAAAAAAACCCACCATAAATACGTAAACCTTAACTCGCGTAGCATGTGGTAGTCTAAGTTATTTCCTTATAAAATATAATAAAAAAATTCTTCTTTCTCCTTTTTGGGGGAATCTTGCAATCTTATGATCGTGGGTAGAAATTTTTTTTAAGGGTTTAGACTTCCTGTCGCCCACAGTTAATATTTGAGGGAGGAAAGAGTGGGGGTGGGGGTTGAGTAGGGAAGGAGACGTTGATGGGACAACTGACGACAAGGCGGAAATTACAAATATTTCCCGAGTAGAGAAAATAGAAACATTTTATTCCTAAATAAATAACATAGCTTTCGGAAAAAATTATTAGCAACTGAAATAGTTTTAAGATTGACTTCAATGTGACAAGTGTCCATGCATGCTTCGACAGGATGTTGCATTGTGGGTACTACATGGGCGAGTAATGAGAAGCGTTGCAGACATTTAGAAACCCGGATTATTTATAAAGTGATTTGATATATTTAATAATGTTTTCACCAAAATGTAGACGAAAGTTCTTAATAGATAAAAATCCTGAGTTTTATATTTAAAGTGTTTAAAACATGTGTGTTTGCTTGCATAAAACTCTATTAAACAATCCCGCATTGACTTAAATAATTTGTTGTAAGCCTATCAATTCTTACTTTATTTGATATAGGAAAGTTCCTAACCTTTTGCTTTATTCTCAGAAGCACAAATTTTTGCGTAAAGCGTCGTTAATTTTTTTTTAACTTCAAATACAAAATTTAAATTCTGTAACTGATCATAAACTTGCCGATAATTTTCCCCTACATTAGGTTAAATATGATATTTAAAAATAACAAACTTCTTAAATAATGCGGGTTTATAAACATCTGCAACGCGTTACGTAGCTTGAAACATACGAAACACTTCTTTTAATTTTAATTTTTTAAATTATCTTTTAAGTGCATATTGTTAAAGGTTCCGAGGAAAAATAAAGCAAACTATATTCTATTTTATGTTTTATGTTGACATAGCTAAAATTATTTAAAGTCATTTAACTTCTGTATCAAAAACACTAATAAATTAGTCATAAATAATTCAATTAAGGCTTACATAGAATATCAAGGACTAAATATTAGATACGTGAATTGAATGCAAGCAAGGAAGACAAAACAGTTAAAAAATCTTGGAAATTATAATTATTTTCTTTGCTTTATACCAGTGGCCGACAATTATTCAAGATGTTCTAGCTTGGCAAATAAAATAATGTTGGTGTTATTGTAGATGGTAAATTTTCATTTGCTTATCTTCATATCCATGCTTACGCTATAAATGCTTACGCTATAAATGCCATTTAATCACTGATCTGTGAAAAATACTGTTTACCAGCTGTATTCAAATGATTATGTTTGAATGTTTAGTTTAGTAGTTACATAATTGCTAGAGTTAATTGACATAAAATAAATTTAGAAAAGTTAAGTCATTATCTTTTAATCCAAAGCAAATGATAAACAGTGTAATGTCACGGTATTGATAGAAAAAAAGCTTTTTATCAAACTTAAATATTTTTATGCTGATTTATCACTAGCCAAGGGCAGCATATCAAACACTGCACACCCACCATTTATCTATAGAGAGATATTTATTAATTTGCTGCAGTAATCGATATTTATTAAGCTTATAACTTCTTCACCTTCTGGAATCGAACCAGGACTTGTGCACGGCCACTATAACCACCTAGCCATCGAACCGTTACCTTGAATCTGTTTCAAAATTTTACCATGGTATGTTTGTTTTTATATATATTATCAAAATAAGATTTATTAAAGACTTAATCTAAATGGGTAAGTATGAAAAAGGCTACTTATAATAAATGCACTCACACTAGCGTGAAAAGAGAATGCGAAGCTCCTTATGCACTTCTTTCTGACATGATTGGAACCCCGGCCTTCCCCGCCAATGTTGAATAAATTAAATGTGTGTCCTACATGTAAAAAATACTTTACACGTTGGTAACATTCTCCTTCTTTATCCGCCTGTTCGAGATATAAGAATTTTAACCAAGCTAATGGGGTAAAAATGCACATGAGGGTAGAGAAGACTTCACACTAAACGGTACAATACAACTATTAGGATAAGCAGATGAAATAACTTTGTTGGGTAATAGTAGGGAAGCCTCCACCGTGGTTCGGATTCCACGTTAAACTGTAGGTCCTCCATTTCATCTCACAATCATCCTACCATTACATATTAGCGATAAGTGCGTACAACCCAAACGGATAGTAAGACGCAGTGCTAATAATAATAATAATAATAATAATAATAATAATAATAATAATAATAATAATAGGGAAGCTGTTGCAAGAAATGTTACCAGAGGCTAATAAGGAAATACGTTTATAAGTGAACGCTGAAAAGATTAAGTATATGATCAGAAAGTGAACACAGATTGAGAATTATAATTTGGATATTGTTTAGAAATACATATAATTTGACAGGGTTAATGAGTTTAAATATTTATAAACATTTTTAACTAACAATAACGATATTAGATTGGAAATTAGAAAGAGAATACAGTCAGAAAATGCATGCTATTACTTGGGCAGTAAATTATTGTCATCTCACCTGCTTTCAAGGAATGTAAAACTCAGAATATACAAAACACCCATTCTCTATGGTTATGAAACATAGTATCTTACTTTAAATTACAAAAACTAATTTATGGTGTTTTAAAACAAAGCGCTTAGGAAGATATTTGCTTGAAAAAGAATAAATGGTAGGGGTTACATAATTATGAACTACGTACCCTGCACTTATTGCAAGACATTATTAGGATAATAAAACTTCGTAGATTACGATGGGCAGGCCATGCAACGTGAATGGGAGAATATAGAACCGTGTTTAGGTTACTGACCGGCAAACCCATTGGGAAGACCTAAACACAGATTGGAGGATAACATTATAATGGATCTGAAAGGGTTAGGATGTAATGAGGTAGACTGGATAAAACTAGCTCAAGATAGGGATAGGTGGTGTACTTTGATAAGTGCGGCAATGAACTTTCGATTTCCCAGTGCCATAGAGTAAGTAAGTAATGGGGGTGGAAATTAGGAATATGGAATATAAATTAAATGTACCCATGTTTACGTGGAGGGAGATTGGAAAAACTATGTAGGAAAAACACCTTCATTCTACCCGGCCGTGAATTGAACCCCGACGACTAAACCAGACTAGATAAACCTGACATTTAGATTGCGTCCCCACAACTGCAGGTATTAAAGCATTTAAAAAATATTTACTATAATTTAGAGTGATAAAAATATAAGGAATAGTACTTACGTAAACTATTAAGTTTTCAAGCGCTATACCGGTGCTTCGCTTTATATATGCGATGTCTCGGTTTTCGCTTTCTCACCAGGTTAAGTGCCTAAAGTCAAAATGATTTATTTCAGTCCATGGCTTAGTAAGTACTCTTTTAAATTCATGCCTGCAGCTGGATTTGAAACCAGTTTCAGTTTTTTTTGTTTTCTATACCCAGCCTCAAAATTGGGTCTACGAGGAATATAATAAACCTATTCACCCGACACCCTTTTATTCTCCCCC
>CABFOV010000150.1:54870-65608 GCA_902141375.1 Timema poppense
TTTTTTTTTTTTTCATTTTAAAAATCGCGTCACATTTTTCCTTACAACTTGTGCCGGGTGTGAAAACAGATTAAATTGCCTTGAAAATAGTCTCTTAACATAACTATTTCTCTCTTTAGCTCTGGTAGGTTTGGTAAGTCTGTCTCTCTCCTCTCTCTTCGATAAGTACTTGACGCTCCACCAACATCGTTCAGGAACTGAGAAGAAAACTGGTTCATGTCCTTGTATATTAAATATGTATTTATCTTTATATGTAAACAGGTTTAGTCACATTACAATAATGTTTGTATTTCAATACATTCCCTGGAGACATCTAAAATACTTTTGTACTTTAATTTTTTATAATATAACACTTTAGTACCGAGCTAGGATTTTACTTATTTGTTTATTTATTGAAGGTATTGAACGTACACGCTTTGAACCGACTGATTACATCAGCACACCGAAATATCTATAAGCGAGAGATAAGGAGGCTAAAGATGATTATGATTATGATTATTAGCACCGCGTCTTACTACCCGTTCGGGTTATACGCACTTACGCTAATGTGTAATGGTAGGAAACGTGGAATCCGAACCACGGTGGAGGCCTGGCATTCCTCACATTCACAAGATGTCTTGTCAGAGGTGAAGGAAGGGTTTAGGAGGCTAAAGGACCTAACAATTTTGGCCGGGAAATATATTTTCACATACCTTCCAGGGTTCCCTTACATGCCACAATCGACATGCGGCCCACGGCTTTACCTCCCATTCGAAGAAAGTTGTGCTACTGATATTTATTGTTCAAAAAAAATCTGTCGACCCAGCTGGGTTTTCACCCATGAATATTAAGTATTGAGGTGAGCACTTTACTAGGAAATATAAATTCTGGCTGTTTAGAAGAAGTTTGTTTTCTTAGCTTTTAAAATCATCGATTACAGTTTATTTACCACAGGATTATACTAAGGGGGAGGAGGGGTAATTATTCAACCCTGTCTCATCCCTTTAGAGCATTATTATTAATATATTTCTGTAATCCTCTCTAATTCCAAAGCCAATGGCTTATTGAAATCTTGTATACATTTAAACACCTACCATCTCGATTATGTTTAAAAATAACATTTATCTACTTCAAGAGGGATATAATGTCTACCGAAATTTCTTCACCGTATCCTATTGACACAACCATGAGTCATCAGAGGTAGGACCCCCTCCTTCCCCCCTTGTAACATCCTTCATCCCCTCTCAAATATCTTAAATATCTTGATATGAGCCTGTCTTGCTTCACCGGGGTGTATTTTTTTATTGAACATATTATATCATTCTCGATAAAACTGTTAGCGCGCATTTTATGTAGCCGCTCCACAAGACAATCGAATATAGTTGATTAAAACCAAGTTTACTGTCGGAGCAATATTTTTCAGTCAAACATAATTTTGCACTCAGTCCAAAAATATCTTACTCGTTTAAGAATAGGATATTTATTCATAATGGTGGGCATGTAAACTAAATGTAAACTCGTCTAGCCTGGTTTGTTGCTGACCGGGAGGTAGGGGTTCGAATCCCGGACAGGTTTTCCCTAAATGGTTTTCCGCTATTTTCCCACGCAAATCTGGGTATATTCACTTGTTGTTTTATCGTGCTCATCCATGCTCCATTAATGTTTTTAAATGTAGGTAGCCTGAATGGGTATTAAAACGTGGTGTAAAAAATAAGTCTTGGATTGCCAGTGATGGGGAGGTTAGGGTTCGAATCCCAGCTGTGATGTATTGAGGTTAGTTTACCCTAAATAGTTTCACACTCTCCTCCTATGTAAATATGGTTACAATTCATTTCAATTTTACCTTCCTCATCCCTGCCTGGCTAGTGTAATTATAAGTGGTAGTAAAACGCAGTGAAAATAATTTGTTTTCTTTACATTATATATTTAATTTTTTTTAGCACCACGTCTTACTCTCGTTTGGGTTACACGCATTTGTACTAATTACGCTAACGGGTTTGAGATGAGGAGGAGGGTTTAATTGATAGGAAGTGTACCAGCAATTGCGTTGTTACAAAGAATGAGAAACCATTCCTCGCACAGGCAGCCGAAATTCAAACGCTGATCTCCCCGTCATTTGGAAATATATTTTGTAACTAAAGGGACTCCTTAGAACACGTGGCCATCTAAGCGGGTCTTTTAACTATGTACTCCAAGAGAAACTTTTTCCTGACAACTTTTTCTCATACCGAGGTGGGAGGCCACCTTAATGGATGCATGTACAGATGTATGTAACTTATCATCAAATCAGTGTTTCATGTCATGCCATAGTTTCTTTCGACGTTTGCATGGCACAAAATTATAGAATGATAGGGGAAAGGGTGGTAAGTTTACTGCAGTGCTTAAGTTTCATCGTAACAAAATAATTGACGTTTATAAACTAACCCCATTTTTCACTTTCGATTTCGACGTTATTTTACCAACTAACTTTCTACTCAAGTAGCTACTTTTATTTATTTTTATTGTTCACTTGTGTTTTCAATCCATCAATGGGTATGCAAATTCCTTTCTGCTCCCTGGTTGAATCTAATTTCCTTAACATTGAAAAGTTTTACTTTTTGTTTTTTTATTCTTTTATTTTCAAGCATCAATGAATAAATTTGACTTAATAAATAATTGTGCATTGTAAAATTACTCTTATTGTTTTCTAGATATGAAGAAAGAGTTTTTTAAAAATTTAATATACAACTTTTCTATTAACCACTAAGATTATTTTCAATCTCTTTATGTATTGTAGATAAATATATGTTAACACTTGTTTGATCTTTGAAGGTAATAAGAAAAAGAGAGAAAATAAATGGTAAAACACAATCGTGAATACTTTCTCATATAGTTTATTACAGTTTGTAAAAATATTTTCTAAAATTGGTTATCAGTAAACCACACCTTAACAAGTTTTTCTCGGGAAAACAAATTTAATATTTTGATAACCATAATAAACACCCTTCATATATAGTTTTATAAAAAAAATGGCTAAATTAATCTTTTTAAAATTCTAATTTTCTAAAATCTGTTATTACTTAACTACCGTCAAATTATTTTATAGTTGAACAAACATACAAACTATGATTTTTCATGTAAATCACTTTCCATAAAACAACTTTGAACAAAACTAAAACTGTTTTCTAAAAATTTCAAATTTTCAAAAATTAGTTATTGGTAATCTACCCTCTAATGATTTTTTCGTTAGAAAGATAAAAAATCTTATTTATCATGTAAGACTCTCTCTAAATATCCATTTTGAACAAAGTCTTTATAGCCATTTTCATAATATTTATAATTTTCAAAAATAAATCTCTAGTAAACCACCCTTAAATTAATATTTCTCCAAAAAAGGTGTAATTTGTCATTTAGTGTCTTAAACACTCCCAAGATATCCATTTTGAATAAACTCGTTAGTGCAATTTTCAAAATATTTCAAATCTAAAAAAAGAATCGTTCTTCAGTAAGCTACTCTTAATTTAGAGCTATGGTAAAAATCACAAATTCACCTATAGCTATGACCACATAACATAAAAAAATAAATCCCGTTTCAGTAAAATCCATCAAAACATTTTGGCTATAGCCCGAATACAAACAAACAGGGGAAAATTATAAAACCCATTTTGTTTGGTTCGGCAGCACACACAATGTCAATAATCCTCTTAACCTCGAGGTAGAAAATGTTCACGATTAGAATACTTTTTCCATTTGAAAAAAATTAAAGTATAATTGGTTTTTTATATGGTTTTGTTGTATTATTTAATACTAGTGCGTCCTTTAAAATAAGAACCAAATATCCACAAGTTTATTCCTATGAAAATCGCCCTGATCTTAAATACGGTTACAAAGATGTTTTAACACTATTATTTCTAATATTATTACTAATTTTGGTCATCAATGGTAGGCAGTTATGTTTTCATCTTAAATTTTAAACAAATGTATTTACAATTCTCTCTTAAAGTGTTGAACCTACAGAAACTAAGCCCCGTAAGCCTATTAAGTTAGCAAATAAAACAATAAATTGTCGCTAAATATGAAAGTGGTGTAACAGGGTTGCCCCGCCCGGAGGACCGGGGGAATAATCGGAGTAATCTCAATGTCTGGAAAGACCTGGGAAAACACAAGTAATTTCACCAAAAACAAATTTTAAAAATACTAGGCCTTTGCCTGAAATAAAGAGCGAATCATAGAACTAATAACTTTAATTTGAACACACAGGTCTGATATGTCTTCCACCCCCCACCCCCACCCCCTCTTTCACCCTGCTCTTTCACCCCTTCCACATACATCAGGTGGTGTGTATTAACTGAATAAATGTACCCATTAATATTAGAAACATCCTGTCCTAAAAATTAATTATTTGACTTCCCCCGAGTTAATTTTATGACAAATGACATTTTATTATTCTATGCTACTAAATAAATTGTCCGTGAAAAAATATGATAATTCTATCTAGAAGGCCTGTAAAACCCAGGGAATTTTGTATATAAAAAAATAGTTCTAACCCTGTGTAACGATATTGGACCTTGTTAATGTTTATGGTGATACTACGCCAACCATATCCATTAGCGGGTGACCTGGCGGTCTAGGGGTAAGGTGTCAAACTTCTGTGCTGGCGGCCGGGGTTCAATCCTCGGTCCCGGCACAGATTTATCTGATTACCAAACCCTTAATTCACATCTGACAAGCTATCTTGTGAATGTGGGGAGTGCCAGGCCTCCACCGTGGTTCGGATTCCACGTTAAACTGTAGGTCCTTCATTTCATATCACAATCACCCTACCATTACACATTAGCGTAAGTGCGTATAGCCCGAACGGGTAGTAAGACGCTGTGCTAATAATAATAAAAACATATCCATTGGACAAATGTTGAAAAGTAGGCTTTTGAATATCTGAACTTCTGGAGCTAATTATGACGTTAATACGTAAATCGTGTATCTTATTCACAATTAATAAATTTGGCTATAACCTGCTTCGGTGCTTCATGGTCTAAAGATTCACTCTCATATTGGACTAGACTGCCGATTACAAGGAGATCGGGGTTAAAATCCCAGTCAGGTGTACTAGAGGTGGTTTTACAACATGCATTTCCAATCTCCCTCACCTTAAATGTGTGTACACTTCTTCGTAAATTCAACCCTCTCATCCCAAACTCATTAGCTTAGTTAGTACATATCCGTACAACCCGAACAGGTGGTAATAAAGACGCGGTGTTAAAAAAGATATGTTTTCTATTTAAGAAACAGATCTCATCGTTAAAGGATCCGACTGTAATACAAATGTTTTCATTGCACTCCAAACAAGTAGATTTCCTCTGAACCGTCACCGGATTGATTCAAAATTTTACTTTCTTCTTGTGTTTTGCTGGAGTTGTCTCGTAACAAGGGGATTGATTTCCCAATGTTGGGACGGTGTTGCCCTGCTATAGAGTTGATAACCCACGGGGACCTGCAGGAAAATCGATGAAACGTAGACCCTACACCCCGCCCGACACTAGCTGGTACTTCCTTTTTAGCACCTGTTTAGGTTAAACACATATGCACTACGCTACACTACACTAATGAGTTAGGGATGAGGAAGGTTGAATTTTGATGAAGTATGCCTTCATTTTCATGGAGGGAACGTGGAAAACCATTTAGAAAAGCGACTCTCTGTATACGCGACCAATATCCTAGCCACGATCACTCTATCATCGGCACGTTAGTCCAACACGAGAGTCAAGCCTTAGACCATGCGGCCACCGAAGCAGGTAATATACCCTACTTAATTCGAAATTTAATTTATCATATATATTTTCTAAACGTGTCACTCTCAGAGTAGACTGAACTGCCGATGATGGGTAGATCGGGGGTTACGAATTCTATTTGGGTGTACTGAGGGTAGTTTTCCCACACTCCTTTCACTCAAATTTGGGTACACATCCCTTACATTCTAATTTCCTTATCTCTAACTCACTACGGTAGTTACCGAGCGATTAGTGTTGAAAGGAATAAATCACCTGTTATATTTGCAGATGGTAATCTTTTGCTCGAGGGGAAATGGCCAAAGTGCTCGCTATACCAATTGGGAAAAAAATCTCACCCCTGAGCTATATGTTTGACAAAGAATTTTACCCGGTCTAATTGCCAAGCCCATTCATTCTGTTTTGCCGTTGTCAGGGAGATTGTGGCTCGAATTCCAGTTGGATGGATATATTGAAGGCTTTATCCCTCCTAAACGATTTCTCACTCTCACTTTACTCAAATGCGGCTACCTTTCGTGTACTTAACACATTAGCATAATATATTTAATTTAAGACCCGCTTCGGTTGTTGTGGATTCCAAGGCGTCACTTTCACAATAAACTAGATTGGGAGACTTGGGTTGGAATACCGCTCTGGTATAATGAGGTAGTCTCCCTACAAAATAAATTCTCACCCTCCCTTCAAGCAATAATAATTCTTCTGAATCCTACTATCCTAGTTCCAGCATCATTAATGTGAATATGCGTATAGCCTGAAGGGGGGTAGTTACTAAGGCAAAAAATAGAAATTAAATTTAACCAACTTCTCTGTAGAAGTGGAAATAATTTGAATATTGTAGCTGCATTTTTTTAATTCAAATTAATTATGTAAATATATTTTCTTTAGTTTTGCGATCAAATATAGTTTTCGAGTAATTGATTGTTTAAATTACTCGAAGAAATAACTAGAAATATATATATATATATATATATTTCTAGTATTCATATATATATATATGGCCGAGATTATGATATAAGTATATTAAACCCGAATCTCCAGATAGATTATGCTGTAAGCTGTGAACAATTAATTATTCTCTATAAAGTAATCTTTAATAGGTAATAATTTTTTTTGCATGCAAGTGAGATAATACAATTTACATAAACGGTTCATTACTAAGCCCTTGCTTTATAAAATCACACTGTGTTCTAAACTTGTCTTCTAAATTTGTCAATGTCCTCGCTGGTTGTACTTTTCCAAGAGCCAGACGCACTTTAGTTTTCTTTCCACTCTCGCCGAATTTCTACGACCTAAAGGGACGTGTCTCGCCTTCAGATAATATGACTTCTCCACAAGCTTCAAGAGAGTGCATAGACGTAGAAAGAGTAGGTCGATATGGTTCATAGGCCTTGTAGGTATGGCTAGGGGCAATATTCTTTTCAACATCCTCTTAGCTTCGTATGCCTAAGAGATTTCCTTACCCCACGATTAGCACCTAACTTACTTGGACAGATAAGACGGGCTGGATCAAACGTCGCGTCGTGGTGCCGTTTTATGTATTATATTTTAGAAAACACAGAAACCAGTGTAAATGTTACTCCATTTTTCAAAGAAAACAACAAAATTTAAATAAAATAATGTTGACATATAAAAATTATTTACGGATATCATTCTGTTGTCAATTGAATAGTTAATGGTGAGGATCTGGTTAGAGTCTGTTATTATTATTGTTATTGTTATTATTATTATCACAACATCTTACTACCCGTTCGGGTTATACACACTTACGCTAATGTGTAATGGTAGGATGATTGTGAGATGAAATGGAGGACCTACAGTTTAACATGGAATCCGGACCACGGTGGAGGCCTGGCATTCCCCACATTCACAAGATGTGTTGTCAGAGGTGAAGGAAGGATTTGGCGATCAGATAAAACTGTGCCGGAACCGAGGATTGAACCCCGGACCCCCAGCTCCGAAGTCTGACACCTTACCGCTAGACCACCAGGTCACTGGTTTGAGTGTAATCGTGTATATAATATCCCGGTTAATCGGACACAAGGTAGGCTCTTAATGATTTCACAGAACCAAAGTATCTCAAGTATTACCTATGAGCTATAGCTAACATAATCCTGTTTTATTTCTATTTGTACTTTTAACAGCCACGGCTACTTTTGAGGTACATGGGATGAGGAGGTCAGTTTTAGAGTAAGTTCATCCGTATCAGTTTGCAGAGAGATTGGGAAAATCGCAATAGTGAGCCACGTATTGAAAACGACCTCTATTGCACCTGGCTGGGATTCAAACCTGAACAAACCCCTCTTTAATCACCCCCTATAACCCATCCCCAGGTCACCGACAATACAGTCTATTGATAGTTTGACGCATTAGGTCTAGTTAGTTGTGTAGCCCATTTTTGGTAACATTTATGAAATAGCAATTTGTTATCATTCCTTAATGAAATAGTAAGATGTTAAATACTCTGAATTAATTTTAACGTAAATATAAAATAAAATCATTCTTGTCGAAACCCCGTCGTATTTTGTGCAACTGCAACAAGAGGAAGAATAAATTATCTCCTGATGTTACTGCAACTGTGGCGCGATTTTAGATAATCATGACTTTGTTTTGTTCCGAGGGAAAAAACGGACTGCGAACTAGATGATCAAATTAATTTTATCTGGCTCGCTGATGACGGGGAGGTCGGGGTTAGAATCCCAGCTGGATCAGGGTTGACACGCAACTCAAAAACCGGGAGAGCCGGGAAAATACAAGAATTGTTTTTGCGTGTGTTTTGAAAAAATAGGGAGAACGGGGAGAATTTTAGAAAAGCTAGTAACAATACTGGAATATTTGTCAATTTGTTACATTTGACTGGAATATTAAATTGGTAGGCCTTTTTATGACCGAAAAAGTGAACGGAAGAACTAAGCACACTTAATCAAATATGTCTTGCTACCCCTTAAACAAGGGTTGTGAAGCGAGATAAGAAGTATTTACCCATCAATCTTAAGTCATTCAGTTTTAAATATAAGTTATATGACTTCACACAAGTCATTCTGATGAAAATTGAAATTTTATTATTATTTTCTTCTATCTAATTTGCCTGAAAAATGAGATTTCCTTCTGGAAAACCTGGAAAACACTGAGAGTGGGGTATTAAAAAAATACTGGCAGACCTTTGGGTGTATTGAATGGTTTCTCGATCACCCTCTACGCAAATGCGGGTACATTTCCTCTCAACTTCCTCTTCCTTATTCCTAACCCATTAGTTTAATTATATGCATATCTTATAACATGGGCGGGCAGTAAAATGCGAAGAAAAATAAACTTTGCTGAATTATCATCTAGTTTTTCAAATCCAACCTGTGTAGATAGCAAAACAAATTTCACAAATGCACCCCTTAATTCACATTGAATATAGAAGCCTCCCATATTTGTCTATCATAGTCCATCATGGTCTTTTATTAAACTTGGAGACAGATGGCTAGATACTATTTCTATTAATCTAGGGCACTGTTGAGGAAAGGCTAGATCCTTCTATTATAAGTCTAAGATCAGACCTTTTAGAAAATGGGCTACAGAAGTAGGACCCCTTTCCTCAGCTCTTCCCCCAACTCGACAATACTTCTGTCCCCTCGAGGTTGTTCAGATGGGAGCAAACTTCCGTACAGGCTGACGTCCCAATCTTCTTTCTCGAAAAGTCAGTTCGTCTTCAGGGCAATCTCCGTAGCGCCATCTGCTCCAATCTATAGAAACCAAGATGGTTTTGATTCAATAGGTGTGGATGCATGGTTTTTGTAAAGGAAAGTGGGATCGTCAAAATTCTTCAGACACCGATAAACTAGGCGCGATTTATGCCGATTTGAGCTCACATTTTTTCTCAGTAAATATGCAACTTTGGGTACCTCTATGTCTATCACTTTCAGAGTAAATTTTATTTGTAACATATATTTTGCTTCTGTTTTAATTAAGTTTTATCTGCAGTTAACAACCTGTATTGGTGGGTACGTGACCTAAACGGCAAGCTCGTTTATTCTTTTTTGCAAATGAAGGGTAGTTAGGGGCTCAAATACCACACTCCCTCGACTCGAAAGCATGTAAATCTCCCCTAAATTATAATTTACTTATCCCTGACTTGATTATTATAATTAAATTCGGAAAGCCTGTATGTGTATTAAGACGTGATAAAAAAAAACGAACCGTTAATAGTTCCAAATTAAAAAGTGTGTGAAACTTTTCACAATCTTTTCATCCTCATCTAAACCATTTTCGAACATCTCTATTTTAAGTTTTATGTCGAGGAGAGGTGATACCTAGATGTGTTGTTTCTGAAGCCTATATCGAATGGGACTAAGCGTGTCCACAATTTGTATTCATAATGTTTATAAGGTAGCTCCAAAATGTATCTACATAATCATAAATGACCAAGCTCATTGCTTCCCGAATTTTTTAGTACCAAGAACCAATTTTTAGATTTGGTGACCCGACTTGCTTTATTTAATGGATATGAAAGGGAGAGGTGTATTTTTTTTTGTTTTACTGCCTTTTTTCACTTTCCCATCTATTCATGATTTAATGTTTTCAAATAATTATAAAAAAAATCATTTCATAAACTTTTCCCGACCTAATGTTTGGCAACCAATGGAAGTTTATAAAAGCAGTGTAGTGTTATGAATATAAAAGGCTTATATTGAAATATACATCCGATTTAAAAATTGGACCTAATCAGGGATTGCGAAATTTATCCTAAATTATAAAATCCACACGTATATTAAATGTGAGCCTCACCTTTAATAGTATAATTCTTATCTTATATATAAAATTCTCGTGTCACAATGTTCGTTCCCGTACTCCTCCGAAACGGCTTGACCGATTCTCATGAAATTTTGTGAGCATATTGAGTAGGTCTGAGAATCGGCCAACATCTATTTTTCATACCCCTTAGTGATAAGGGTTGTCCACCCTTAACATTTTTCTATAATTTTTAGACATTTTTTTAATATCTTTATTTT
>CABFOV010000150.1:66930-78378 GCA_902141375.1 Timema poppense
TTTTAGACATTTTTTTAATATCTTTATTTTTTTTATTATGTCGCATTAAAAAATACATACAACCCTAAATTTTTACCCTTTTATCACCAACCCCTATTTTTTAATAGCCATTTTAGTAATTTAATCATTTTTCATCCCCGGTCGATAACTGATCAATCGTCATTTAATTAGTTATCCCCGCCAGTTGTCTACAGGTGTCACTTCTGACCCAGTAAACAGCACGTAGTAGGGATGAGAACGAAGCCGGTCTCTTGTTTCTCTCACACAATAAGACTTCTCTCACTCCCTACACAGTTGTCGGCCATCATTATTGTTTATGCATCAAGTGTAGTAGTAACGTTGACAATTATTATTTTGCTATCTCAGTGTAACTCTCATATTAACTATTAATCATTCCTATTTTATTAATAACTAGAAATTACTTAAAAATTATTTATATGGCAAAACAACGTTTGCCGGGTCAGCTAGTGGTAATATAAAACGTTTCTACAACAGGTTTATTGTAACAATATCACTCAACCTAACAAAACTTAACCTTTGTAGACACGTGGAAGTTTAGATTTTTTTATGTTATGTTTGCTGGTAAAAAAAAAGTATCTTTCTGTCAGTTAAGTTATATTAAGTAAGATTAAACTAAAATGATTTCATATTTTATTAAATAAATCACATTTCTTTATACACTATGTTTTTTGTTAGTACTTTTCATTGTTAGATTCCATTATTGAATCCCTTACCTACTTTAACACGTACTTGTGTTGAGCTGTGCACCCTTGAAAAAGGTGGCTATGTCTGAAAACGGGCTTGGGCGGATAAATACCAACCAACCCTATCCAAGGTTTGTCCTGGTGACTTATACATCCATAAATTAATTTGTTACCAGCCGACCGGTTATCTGGACTCGTATCGTAGCAGCGGTGCTCTTTAAATTCGCACACAATAGTTTGTAGTAACTTAACTTTTCTTAACTTTTCAGATCTTTATAAATGTCTTTTAATAAGTTCAAAGATATATTTTTATGTTGTGTTGCATAATAAATACATAATTATGTAAGTACATAATTTTATATACGTTATATGCTCTTTAGTAGTATGTTTTCAATAAAGTCTTTTAGTGTGAAATCCTCTTTTTTCCTTTATAAAACAATCATCCAGATTTTCGATTTTATGGAATTATATAGGTCCTAATTAGTCCAGATAATTGAGGCTATATTGTATTTTATAGAACGAGTGATAGATACGATCGAAGTTAAGAAGGTTTTTCTCTCATTTTTCCCAGAGTCAAACCAAAACACACACAACCGCGTCCTTGCTCATGTAAACAAATTTAGTGTTAATGTGTATTAGCTTGCTCTCAAACCAGCTTCCAATGACGTTTCAATTTATTTGGGTGTAGCCTGCATTAAAACAAAACATCAAATTGTATTTATGATAATAAAGATTTTAAAAATATAAATGCTACTTTTCGTTAAACATAAATATAATTGCCAAAAACAATTTTTTTTTACTCTCTATTACAAATAGACCCTACAAACCAACAAAGCTATAAATACAGTCAATTGTATATTATTATTATTATTATTATTATTATTATTATTAGCGCCACGTCTTACTACCCGTTCGGGTTGTACATACTTACGCTAATGTATACTGGTAGGGTGATTGTGAGATGAAATGGAGGACCTGCAGTTTAACATAGGATCCGAACCACGGTGGAGGCCTGGCATTCCACATATGCTCAAGTTGTGATTAATACACGTCTTGTCAGAGGTGAAGGAAGGGTTTGGTTATCAGATAAATCTGTGCCAGGACCGAGGATTGAACCCCGAACCCCCATCACAGACATCTTACCTCTAGACTGCCAGGTCACCGACTGTATATTACTCTGTTATATCTTTTTGGATTTGGAGTTGAGGTTGAAACTTCTACTGTGATTCCGCCTTTGTCTTGAATTGAAAATAACATATTAATGATTGAAAATGTTTAGTTAAACATGTTTTTTTTTCTGATAATTTTTATTTTTCATTAATTTTTGGGTTTTGTAGTTTTGCGCACATGTTGAGTGGTCCCTCAACAATTTCATCAAATTTCATCTTTCTAGCTCGTTGGTAAGTATGAAAAATACTTTAGACAGATATACAAACATGTATATGTAAATAACCCATTAGAGATTTATCATTATATATTTTGCCCTTAAGAAGGAGCTTGGGACTCGAATACCGGCCGGATAACTGAGGATGTTTTTCTATTAAATGGATTTATACTTTCCTTACACGCAAATGAGAGTATATTTACTTTAAATTCTATCTTATTCGGCCCTGACACAATTAACTTAGTTAAAATGCCCATAACTGAATGGACAATAGGATGCGCTGTATATATATAACTATAAAAAATAGTTTGTCTGTTCTTTGAAAGAATTGGTATTTAAAATCGTAAGATTAAGAATATAAACGTCGATATATTTTGTTTCTTAAGCTATTTTTGAATTTTGTGACATTAACTATATGTTACTTTCTTATTATCTTAATTCTTGTCAGTATTTACCTTCCCTCCTGTTTTGCATCGCTCACTTCTAGAAATACAAGCACAAAACTACACATTCCTTCTTAAATGTACTCCTCGACTCTTCTTGGTATGGTTAGGATAACTTAATCATGAGCTGAGGACTCACTTCAAGAGAACCGAGTATGAAAACATGAATAAACGGTTATATTTAGTTACAGTTCAAATTTCATAGAAAGGATATTATCTTATAGCTCTAAAGTTACTAGAATTTACTTTCTATCACCACATCTTACTACCTGTCCAGGTAATACTTATATGTTCTAAATACGTGAATGATTTATTATTATTGTCGTTAAGTGTTCTGTATTACGAAAGGTAAATTCCCTTTTTTCAGCGAAACCAAACCCTGTGCACCGTGTCCTCTGCCACCTCCTTAAGCTCCCAGAACTTTCTTCTTTCCTTCAAATCGTACAATATTTGAATCCTCCATGTTCCTAAGCTCTTATTTTCCTCAATATAGTCTTTTATGAAGTCGGAAGGAAGACTGTTCCTCCTAAGTATGTGTCCGATCCAGTTTTATTGTACCAAGGAATCACATCCAAGATGGTTCTCTTCTCACCTACTCTTCTTAGGCGTTCATTTGTCACCCTGTCTGTCCACCTGATCTTCTCAAGTCTTTGACCCGCCTCGGTGGCGTAGTTGGCTAACGCGCTTGTCGTGTTGAGCTCTACTGCTGAGGACGGGGAGATCGAGGTTCGAATCTCGGTCGGGTGAACTTGGGGTGGTTTTTCCTAAATGGTTTTCCACTCTTCCTCCACGCAAATGCGGGTTCACTTCCTCTAATTCAACCTTCCCAATTACTAATCCATTAGCGTAGTTAGTACTTAAAGCGTATAACCCGAACGATTAGTAAGACGCGGTGCTAAATATTATTATTATATTCTCAAGTCTTCTCCAGCACCACATTTCAAAGCTCTCCGAGTATTTCTTTTCTGTCTCCCTGATAGTCCAAGTTTCTGGTCCATACCACATGATGCTCCAAATATAGCATTTCATCAATTTCTTCCTCAGTTTCAAACTCAACTTGCTGGTTAATGAACTAGCGGTAGAACGGTTGAATTCAGAAGAAGTGTACCCTTATTTACATGGCGGTAGAGTGACAAACCCTTTAGGAAAAAAAACCTCATTACAACTGACTGGGGTTCGATTCCCAATCGCCGTGTCGTCGGCAGTCAAATAAATTGCGAGAGTGACGCCTTAGGCCATGCGGTTACTAAAGCAAGCTCCAAGATTTTGTGTATTCATATGCTAGGTCATTTGATATGCAACTTTCAATTTTAATATATATTACCATAAGCTATAAAATAACACTGATAATATAATACAATGTTATCATTGCTAACAGAAAAGTTTTTTTTAAGTCTCTTTTGTTTTATGAAAATTGGACTGTAGTTTTAAGTCTTGTGCGTTTAACTTCGCAGAGGGCTTTCACAGAAATGTGAGCATTTCTTCCAAAGGTGCCTTCAAAGCTAAGTTCATTACCTACCTATTCGCACCGGTGAATACGTAAACAAACGGCGTATATCTTCTTGTTTCGTACGGTTTTCTAGTATGAAGATGTCAGAGGTTCGAATTCTGGCTGGGTGTACTAAGGTTTAATTTCCGACTCTACCTCAATGACTATTTGGGTATATTTCCTTATAAATTCTACCGTCTTCGTTTCTAGCCTCGTTAGTGTAAATATGCTGTTAACACGGACGGGAAATAAGTCTCGGAGCATGAAGTACAGCCGACGAGGATTGAAGCCCGGACTCGTGAGCTAAGGATCAGGCAGGCGTGGGAATCCTCAGCGGACTCTTGTCATGTCCACAGACTGTTGACTCAAAATACGAGTCCTAGCCTCTTTTCTCCCGTCATCTAGCTCAAGAGTAGAATGCTTGATAAGCACGCATCTCCAACATAAGGGTGCAATACCATCCCACGGCAAGCTATGTCCCAGCCGACAAATGGCCGACAACCATACCATATTTCCGAATGGGATGGAGCTTTCCCACGGTACAATACTTTACTATCGTATTGTCCTGACATTTCAAAAACAAAAATAGGTTTTGTTCATGACTTTCAACAATAACGATTAGGCCTAGCATACTGCACACTGTGTATTGTGCTGTAGCCTACTTTACCCTTGATGGATTACATCATGCTCCTAGCTACAATATAATGCAACCATGCAAGGTAAGCTTGCAACCTTATGGGGTAAACGAAGGGTCTAGGGCGTAGAGAGATCATTTTGCTAGGGGGTTGGGGTCCACTAGAAAAGTTTACTATGTATTTTGCCAATAAAAGTTTGTATACTTATGTATACACCCCCCTTAGGTGAGTCCATCAAATTACAAAGGGGTCTGGAACCCATAAAACCTCAAAGTTGTACATGAATATTAAATCGAATTAAAATACCCGAAAAAATTATTAACATATATTATTACAATCAATGTTATCTTAGTTGCTTCATTGACTCCAATCATACAAACACATATACTACTTTTTCACCATAGTTCTGGTATATAATGCATACTTTTTAAAAACACATATTATCAGTAAGCAGCCTTAAATTTAATTTTGCTTAAAACACTCTGCGACCACCTTTGGTGGCTGAATGGTCTAAGTCGTCACTCTCGCAGTAGTCTGGACTGCTGATGACAGGTAGATTGGGGTTCAAATCCTGATCGGGTGTGCTGGTAGTGGTTTTCTTAAATGGTATTCCACTCTCTGCATGCAAATGCAGGTACACTTTCTATCAAATCAACCTTCCTCATCCTTAACGCTTTAGCCTTAACAGTTAGTAAGGTACGATGCTTAAAAATCTTAAATATACAACAGACACGACATCCAGCCCCCGGCCGTTAATTTATCACTGTGGAAGGGGAAATCCACGTCCCTTAATTAAGTAAGCAGACACACTATTGACTGAGCTAAAGTGTTGAGCCCCGGATAGCTCAATAGATTTATCATTTTAAGATTATTATTTTCTATATTTGGTTGTATTCCTAAATATATGGTAAAATGGTTTCACTGGTCTCAATTAATTTTCAATTTCTCGCTATCTTACAAGGAAAGGAAGTAATGTTATTATCAAAAAATCGAGCTTGAGATTTTGGTGAATTTAGGAGTTTCATGACCCCCTGAATCCGAAAAAGTTGTTTTTGAATTTCCGTCTGTCTGTATCTTGGAGTAGAGTCTAAACTATTTTATCGATCGGGCTACAACTTGGTATCTTGGGTTGTCATAGGATTGCTCAAGGGGTTTTTAGAATTATATATCTATCTATTTAATTAAGGGTAGTTTCTTTATGGGCGAATAAACAAAAAATCGATTAAATCAAAATCGGCTTTGACGATTTTTATTAAATTTCATTTCTAAGTATTTATAAATATTACAAACAAAATGGCAACTCTCAATTTTTCGTCAAAATGACTTAAATGGTTCCGGTTTGATGCGTGAATTCTAATTTTTTTGGATCATATTTCCATAACTTTTTGAGATATTAAATTACTTACAATTGAAAATATGTTGGCCTATTTATAATAAAGATATTTTATTTGGAATATGACTTTAAAAAACCAAGACTTTTCAAGCTATAAGCAAATATAAAGCATATATATTTTTTTTAACTTTTGGAACACTAAAGGTAAGTATTTCAACCGTAAAGAGAATTTAACCTGATATGTTGGTCGATGTCGACATTTCATGACCCACCGAACCCCATAAAGTAGATTTGGCAATGCCGTCTGTCCATGTGTCTGTTAGACCCTAAAATTAAGAGTAGTTTAATAAAGAGCGAAAAGAGAAAAAAATCTATTTTCTCAAAATCAGCTCTAAAAATGTTGATTAAAACTCATACCTGGCGTTGATTACGATTATAAATGAAATAGCTATTTTCATTTTCTCATGAAAATTACTTTTGGGATAATTTACAGAAGTGAAATTTCCGTACCTCCGCAACTGATACCAAATAACTTATAATTGCAAAACTGTAGTACTATTCAAAATAAACAACTTGTATTTGAAATATATCTTTATAAAACCAATAGTTTCGGAAATATTGGAAAATATATTAATACAATTTGGTGAGCTTTAGTTGTACAGAGATACAACTTAAGTCTTAATGCAATAATTATCTAATTCCATAGAGTAAGTAGATAAGTAAGTCTCTCAAAAAGTGTATGTTCTTTTCCTTAAATCTCTTAGGGGAAATATTTGTACAGCCATGATCTATCTCTATCATCTTAGAATAAATAGTCAATATTTACCTTTTTTTATCATTTGAAATTTATAAATGAGGAATTTAATAGCAATGCGATAACTATAAGATGTGCAACACCTAATAAAATGTAAAAAAAAAATCTGAAGTAGGAATTTTAATATTAAATGATGAACCTTGTGGAGCCAATATAGTTTTTTTTGTCCACATATACAAATGAGGACTTTAATTATTTGAAAATAAAATTATAAAATTTAAAACCGGGAGTTAAAAAATGTCCTACATAAGTATAACGAAATTTTTGCTTGGGTTTGCTAGTTTATATTATTTCGTTTCACATATATTACTAGTTTTGAGTAAATATCTCCATTTTAAAACAATAGAGTGAGAAAGACCGTGCGGAGTTCCTTTATTTTGTTTAATTAGAATACAGAAAAGCGTACCATGATTCGACACCTGGTCCGAACTGTATTACCTATCTATATTCCATTTGCCAAAGGAGGGTAGGTTAGTGACAGCTAGCAAAAACTACCAGATCAATTTTCTTGTGTACATTAATCAAACAATATGATCTCCAAGGCCATTTCATAATGATTTGTTGCTACTTTTGGCAATACAATTTTCACAACAAACAATTTGCGTTTAGTTATGTTATTATTTTAACCGTTTTTACATATTTTCCTAGCTGTCATTTACCACCAATCCTAAGGCTAATTGACTTTATGATAGGTTTTAATCGTGGGGTGAGACGAGCTGAATGCAAACCCCGGAAATTATTCACGAGTATAATTATTTTTAACAGTAAGATAGTTCTGGCCTTTCGTGACGAACTCTTTCGCGCCTTGTGGCCTTTGGGGAGCGTGTGTGTATTGAAGCCCGCTAATGTGTTGTTCACGTGCTGACGTCTTGTCTTGATAAGCTTCCGGGGCTCGAAGCCGTGAACCGGAAGTAGATCCTGTAATAGACCCCGCTCAACTTCGGTTATGGACGATCATTTTACCCGCCTTACTTCCGGCCCCCCCCTAACGCCCAGAAGGTTAGTCCTGGCTGCCCTGACTGGACAAATCAATTCGTGTCTGGCTGATACGAGGATTAGACTCGCCGGTAGTGCTAGACTCAGAAGACAGGAGTTCAAATCACTGCAAGGATACAAGTATTATTTTTAATTCAGATAGCTTTCTATCCTAATTACGGTATAACGCTAATGTATTTACTCAAAATTCGCCCTACTCATCGCGTGTCCTTATATTAGTGTAAGCATCGGATACTCTGAACAAACAAAAAGACGCGTGTTTAAAAACATCCTGCGTGTGTTGTAAATATATTTATGTTTGGTTTTATTATTTAATATAAATTTTTAACGTAGTGCTATATTAACATATTACTTACAAACCGATAGTACAGGTACTACTAAAATACCTAATAATTCAACTCTAGCGAAATACTCTAATAACTGGATGATTGGAAGCTGTACACAACATATTAAGGCATTTTGGCCACCTGTTATCAAAGTGGGACTATTTATATTTTAGACTATCATTCGTCCCCATGAACATTATGGTTTATATACTGTACGTTTTCAAATTTGTGTATGAAGAAATCTGTTGACAATATTAGAGAATCCTCAGAAATAATTCTGTAAAAATAAACCTCCACACAAGAAATTATGTTCCTAGTAGCGGTAATCTACCCAAAATTAATGATGATGCAAGACATATTATATAATGATTAATCAGTTTTCGAAATGATTAGTTCAAAGCTGTTCAAAGAAGTATAAGCTTTAATTTGATTTTTAAATGGAGATCAACAATTTGCTTAGGCCAGCGTAGAACAGGGAATAAAAATATAACGTGTATCCTAAATTTATAACTTATCGGTTCAAATTAAAAGTTTGTATTTTTTCGTAATAAATATATATTGGGTTAAAGATAATGTCTTAACACTTTTTTGCTATAAATTCTTGGACAGCGATTTTCAAACTTTTTCAACTTACGGCACACTGAATAAGGTGCTAAAATTGTAAAACCGCACCATCAGTTATTTAGGATTGAGATTGTATCGTTAAAAAAAACTAGTATTAAGTTTTGTTTAAAAAATCAATAGCTGAAATTTTAATAATAGTATTTATTTAAAAATATATTTATTTTTGCTCCTTAATTCTTTTCTCGCTTCTTTTTTTTATCTCAATTCACAACCCTTGACACACCTGTTGAAAAAAAAGCTATTTTAGGACCTGCCATTTTTCGAGTCAAGTTAAGCTATACTTGTATTGATTTACACCTTATAAAAAGCAATCGATCATTTTAATGATAATGTTAACAGTAAAAAGACCCGCTTGATTAAACGTCAAACTAGTATAATCTGGTGATGAAGAGATCTGGGTTGAATACTGGTCGGCTGTACTGAGGGATACCTTTCCAAAAATGGATTTTACACTCTACTTCTACGCAGATGTGGACACATTCCCTAGAAATTCAACCTTCCTAGTCCTTAACTTATTAGTGTAACTGAATGCGAATAGCCCGTGCGAGTAGTGGGACGCGGCGGCGACAAAAAAAAACACATAGAAAAGAACAGTTTGTTGGACTTTCCTTGCAATACGGAAAGGAAAGGGTGGTTTCCAAAAAAAAAAAATTGACCAGATCAGAGAAATATCAATCACTCTCCATTTAGTTGTCGGGATCCATTAGACCGTTCAATGGCTCAATCAGACAAAAGACTGATTGACTGCGTGGCCTACCGCAGTCCTCTCTTCCCCTCTAAAATCTTGGAACTTTCACGAGAAATTAATTATTTCTTGTGTTCAAATAGTGTTCCATTGTTATTAATGGCATACAGGACTATTATTTATCACGTACAAGTTAATGAATTTTTTTGTTGTTGTGACGGGGTATTATTAGTAATTTGATAAATTGTGTCAGCTAAATGGGGTGGTATTTTAATTTGACATAGTGCTATTAGTTTTACAACCATACTGTTAGTTTCAAAATTTGAATTGGGTACAATAAAATATACAATTGTTTGCATTATTTTCTATTTATATTACCCGCCTCGGTGGCGTAGTTGACTAACGCGTTTGTCGTGTTGAGCTCGACTGCTGAGGGCGGGGAGATCGAGGTTCGAATCTCGGTCAGGTGAACTGGGGGTGGTTTTTCCTAAAAGGTTTTCCACTCTCCCTCCACGCAAATGCGGGTTCACTTCCTCTAATTCAACCTTCCCAATACCTAACCCACTAGAGTAATTAGTACTTAAAGCGTATAACCCGAACGGGTAGTAAGACGCGGTGCTAAATATTATTATTATTCTATTTATATTCTCCAGTTAATATTATAGTAAAATTTCCTACGTTCATAAAACTTATGTTGTCAAATAGGTATTTTGTTAAAATTGTTACAATCTTGTAAACATTATTACTTTAAGAAATAACCCAATAAATTGTGAAAACAATATTTTAACTGCAAAGTATTTACGAAAGATATAATAAAGTAATATCTATATGATAAAAGGCAAAAACGCACTGACTCTTGCACTCATAACCGTATTTCCTCAAACCCTGAGCCCGGAAACTTGAAATTTTGAGCGAAGGTTTCTTTTAGGCCCTAAGTAGGATATAAGCTCTTAATTATTTAAATGAGAAAATAAAAATTATTTCATACCAAATACATAACATGATTAATATGATAACTTGATTAATTTTTTAAGTCATATAAAAATAATAATACCTTCATCCTTTATGAATAATTGCTTTATACGTGGATATGAATTTTCTGAATGAATCGATTCACCGTTTATTTTACGGTACTGAAAGCAGCGACCCCTTTGATCAGATTATTAAGAAGGAAGGGGTGATTATCATGTTATCAATTTTAACCACAAAAAAAAAATAGTTGTAATTTCTAAAAGGCTTTTTCTTTGAACATTTGATAAAAAATATTCATACTCTAGAGACCAATTTCCCTCATTTTATCCCTCCACGAGTTTTCCCAATCTCAACTCTAAATACCGATCTTCTCGGGAGTTTCGGCCTGTGCACCCCGGGATTCCACTTCTTTATCTTCGTGCCAGTTCCACTTGTAAATCCTCACTTCCCAGGCTTAGCTCGCAAGTATTGCTCTAAGCTCAAACAATGTATGGACCTCGCATCAGACTAGGTCTCCACTGATTCTACCCAAGCCTGACCCAAATAACGGTATAGTCTGTTAACCGCTTATTTGACTTTTGTCTGACAATTTGGTATACATACCAACGCAAATTACATCAGTGGCAGCCCGTATATAGGCACTGTGGAACTGCAGCACCCCCTATTTCCACTTGATATTATCGATAACATTTAATATAATGAGTCCTTTTTTCTTTATTTTTGTAGTACATAATATATTCCTTAAGCTTAATGTCAGTACTTCAGTAGCCATCCCCCAGTTTATGAAAAATATAAAAAAATCTTTGTATGGAACTGTGCGCTTCACAGTGCCAGCGACGTGTTGTTTGACTGGTGTGCACATGCGCACATAGGAGGAGAGTGGGGAGGAAGGTGGGACTTCCAGGTAGAGAGAGCACTGTTTCTCTGGCAGTGCCGGCTCTAGCGTGATGGTGGAAGGAAGTTTTTTTTACTCAGCGTGTGTTGTGCTTAAAAACCATGTACCATATTCTTGAATGTGATAAAGTGTAGAAGAGTGTAGAACT
>CABFOV010000150.1:81389-122286 GCA_902141375.1 Timema poppense
TGTGTGTGTGTGTGTGAAATAGCCTCTAAACAAAATAGCAATAATATATATATATATATATATATATGTGTGTGTGTGTGTGAAATAGCCTCTAAACAAAATAGCAATAATATATATATATATATATATATATTACTCCGTCTTCATATACGTTTAGGTTATTCATATATACATTAACTGCAATGTGTTATGGATATCATCACCATCATCATCAATTGTTTCCAGCCTGTGGCCGGGCAAGTTTAGTAAAATGCCTCTATATTCCTCTAGCCTTCCAACACTGTTCCTCCGTTAATATATTCCATTCTTCTCCTTTCACTTGAACACTTTCTGCTACCTGCTGTTCCCATCTCTTTCTTGGCTTACCCTGCGGTCTTTTCCCCACATACTTCATTTCCAACATTTTCTTCGGCATCCTCTCTTTTTACATCCTCATTACATGCCCATACCATCTCAGTCCTGGTTCCTCTATTTTATCATGTATTCCCTGTACCCCCACTATTTCCCGGATAAATTCATTCTCCTCGTGACAGCTAACATGCTCCTCACAAACTGCATTCACATGGCCTCCACTTTCCTAGTCTCTCTTACATTCAATGTCCAAGTTTCTGCTGCATATGTAACAATAGGTACTAATTACGAATGTATGTATGTATGTATTATTATTATTTAGCACCGCGTCTTACTACCCGTTCGGGTTATACGCTTTAAGTACTAATTACGCTAATGGATTGGGAATATGGGAAGGTTGAATTAGAGGAAGTGAACCCACATTTGCGTGGAGGGGGAGTGGAAAGCCATTTAGTAAAAACCACCCCCAGTTCACCCGACCGAGATTCGAACCTCGATCTCCCCGTCCTCAGCGGTTGAGCTCAATACGACTAACGCGTTAGACAACAACGCCACTGAGGCGGGTATGTAGTAGTAGTAGTAGTAGTAGTAATAATAAAGTATGAATGTGGGAGGTTGTTTTTAGAGGAAATATACCCGCAGTTTCATAGACAGGAGTAAAAAAAATTAGTTAAAACATCACCCTCAGTACACCCGACTAAAATTCAGACCCCGATCTCACTGTCATCGGCAGTATATTATATTGTGAGAGTGACGCCTTAGACCATGCGACCTTCGAAACGGGTGTGTTATTAATGTTGACCAGAAAAAGTTAGTAATTTTTGGAAATCCCTTTCAATGAAAATTGTAATATATAAGACTGCTTTAATTTACGGTTGAGTGAAAGGGAGCACAGGTATAGGTTCTAGCAAAAAATGTATTGTACTAAAATAAATAAAATATTGTTTCATTAGAAATATTTAGTTAAGTCTGTTTACATTAATTAGTAATCTCAACAGTTCTTGAATATCCGTCATGGGCACATTGGAATTTTAACATATTTTTTTTATCTTCCTTTCAAATGTTTCTATCCAAAATACTTGATGAATATTCAAGAATTGTTGAGATTATTAAAGTTTTAAAAAAACCAAACATTTAAACTGAAGCAATATTTTTAAAATTTACTTTGTTCAAAAATAAAATTCTGCCATAAAAACTGGAAAAATTCTTACCTCAACTAACGTTTCCTCCCACTCACCTTTGAGGCTTCAGAAAAGAATGTGTTATTTTTGTACGGATTCGTCTTTTTTAATTTTTACGCAGAGCTTCAAATCACCGTTGTTAAAGTGGGCTGCTAAGTGTTGAGGTTATGGTTTAAATTAATATGTAACATCCCTTTTCGGTGGTCGAACGGTTTAAGCCAGGCGTGTCAAATTCGTCTGATCATAAATCCTAAGGACCACAATACACATTTAAAACACGATGTGAAGGGGTATAAAGGGGATGGAGGGGAAATCCATAAAATTAAATACTACCACCATCCTAATCAGAAATCACTTAGTTTTAAATTATTAGTATTTCAAAAAAATAAGTTTAAATGTTTAGACTTGATTTCTTTTCTTCTCAGAAACTTGAAACCTTAAGCAATAGTGTATGTTTTAAGCCTAATTTATCCTTTAGTATTATTTAATGACCTAATCTATAGTAAAAGGATAAGGATGGTACGTTAGAGTAACTGGATTCACATCATATTGGAGGGGTGTACCCGAATGAGACACGAACTTTTGACCTTCCCCATCAACAATTTTGCACTTCTTATAAACACACTTAAACTTACGCTTTGAGACCAATACTTTAATAACTTTGTGTTATCCGTAATTAAAAAGTGACAAATACGCATCAACCATAGAACCTGTGGACCAACTACTTAGGACAAGACCCGCCTCGGTGGCGTAGTTGGCTAACGCGCTTGTCGTGTTGAGCTCGACTGCTGAGGACGGGGAGATCGAGGTTAGAATCTTGGTCAGGTGAACTGGGGGTGGTTTTTCCTCAATGGTTTTACACTCTCCCTCCAAGCAAATGCGGGTTCACTTCCTCTAATTCAACCTTCCCAATTCCCAATCCATTAGCGTAATTAGTACTTAAAGCGTATAACCCGAACGGGTAGTAAGACGTGGTGCTAAATATATATTACTTAGGACAATATATTTCTAACTATAAAAAATTGCTGTCATGTTGATCGTTCAAAAAAAAAAAAGTAAATAGTCTAAATAAAATCAGATTCTCTCGTCGCCTCTCAATGATTTGCGGGTTTTCGTGAGATTGTCGTGACACTCTGATCAAACTATGACTGCTCTTCGTAATAACATCAACCCCTCATCCCCATGTGTAATGCGGGCGTGGAAGGGGGGGGGGGCGAAGCCCGTCAGCTAAGGGTCCCTCTGGTAAGGGTTCACACGGTGCTTATAATGGCTCACCCGGGACAGTTCATATTAGCAACCACCCTTCAGGCGACACATCGACTTACGAAAGTCGAAAATATGAAGCTGACACTTAACGAAAAAGATTTACGTCATGTTCATGTAAAGTTTATTCAGAAAGGCTCTGTCTGACTATCTAAAATTAAATATTTCGAAAATATGTTTAGATGCGATTTAAAACTTCGGACCCTTTACTTAAGAGCCCCTCTACCTTCACGAATAGCACCCAACTTAGGTGAGTAATACAGTTAGAACCAGACTTCGCATTGTGGTGCACTTTTCTGTATTCCGATTATTATAAAACAGAGTGAATTAAGACCAGTGAAATTTGTTTACCTCATTTTAAAAACTATAATAAAATTGAAAAATAATTATCTTAAAATGTAAAAAAAAAACTACAATATCCCGCTTAGTCGGCCCTGATAAGGGGTTTTAATACCCTTGCATCCCAGCTTACATCAATTATATACACAGTATATATGTTTATATATATATATATGTATACATACACAGTATATATAGGATGTATAAAATATATTATGTAGTATATTTGCGTTTTAACGTCAGTTATTTTACTGCTTAATCTTTATGGTAAAGATGAGAATGGCAGTTTAGAGAAAATGCACCCGTATTAACGTGAAGAGGGGATGAAAGAATCACAATTGTAAATACCATGCGAAAAACCGCCCCCAGTAAACCTACCTGAGATTCGAACCTCAACCTTCCCGTCAATGACAGGCTCCTAAAATTTGTTTGAAATTTCCAATAAACCATTTTTAAGATTATTCTAACGACAGTAAAGTTAAACCCTGGTTACGTGGCTTTTACGTGCCGGTGATCATATTGAGCGTCTGGGCTACTACGTCTTTCAGTTTGTCTAAAGATTAACCAGTACTAATGTACAGTTGCCCAGGGGACGCCCGAATGTACTGATCGTACATCCTTTCCGTCGAGGCTCTTTCCATGTCCCGATTAGATGATGATAGTGAGACGGTGTGAAACAAGTAGAAACTCTTAAACCTAACTTAAATCTAACTAACCAAACCCTGGTGACCGTTGGAGGGTTCCCCTTTTTGGGAAAAATGCCCAAGGTACGAGCCGGGAACTGAACCCGTGACCCCTAGTCTCATAGCCAGGTGCACTGACCACTATACCACGGGTCCGGTTTACGTACCGGTACTGTACCAATAAGCTGACTTGGTTTTAAAGAATACTCGTGTTTTGTTAAGAAGCGAGGCTACATCTTAACACTTCCACACAAAAAAAGTGGGCTTAAAAAAAAGTTCAGAGGAGAATCCCCGGGGATAGCCGGGGCTAAACCAAGAAACATTACCGCGTCTTGTACAGGGAAAGATAGTGTAGTTCGGTTGGCTACCCTGGGGCGTATGAACTCAACTCGGCTTGCTTTACTTACTTACTTCATGGTGGAAAGGTTGAATACTTGGGGAGGGAAATTTATGGCCTAGGTGAGGAAGAGATGGAAAGGAGGCTGGAGGGAAGTTTTACCGGGTAAGATGTAGATTGTAGGCCGAAAGGGATTCTTCCTTGTCAGTGCTAAGTGAGCTACAGCAGTTGGGAGAATTTCCCCGGGAAAAGTGCGAGGGACGCTAATGAATATATGTTGCTAAGTCAGTTTCTTTTTATTTTAACTTTTTATGCTTTTGCGCCGGTGGAAAGATTACCTATGTAATATTAGCGAATACAATTAATTTGAAGAGAATACACCAGAATTTTCTTGAAGGTTCAGACTTTAGAAGGAAACAGCCAGTGTCCTGTCGTAGAGTAGTGATGCCAGGGTAAGCACAAAATGTTTATACTATATCATCGAGAGCACTTACATTTGCTCCATTTGCTCTGCACTCCACACCTCACAAGAGGAATATATTTCCGTTTCCGCCTGGTCCGTTAGGATTCTGCTCAGTGAGAAGAATAAATCAGAAGTAGGCCTACAGCTGTTAAGGAAAAAAGCTCTGTTTACCCTGGAGACACGCCACGCCACTGGAAACAACACAAGTACTCCGAGTTAACCTTTGGGTTAAACGTACTTATTAAATCATTTAAAAAAAACACTGCCTAGTGTTTACTATTAGCTTTTTTAAGCATATTTTTAACGTCTGTCTTTAGCATATGCTCAGGCTATACGCATATGTACTAATTACGCTAATGAATAGGAGATAAGGATGGTTGAATTCAGGAAGTGTACGTGGATTTGAATAGAGGGAAAATGGTAAACTATTTAGGAAAACCCACTCTCACTACACTCGACCTGGATTCGAAACCCGATCTCCCTGTCATCGGCAGTCTAGTCTATCGTAAGAGTGACGTCTTAGACCATGTGGGCACCGAAGCAGGTTTCCTATTAGCTAAACAAACCTTTTGTTTTTGATTTGTTTTATTTTGCCAGTACATTAGTTTTTTTTATCATCTATTTTTGTCGTTATTTCATGTACTCTGCCGTGTCATATACTGCTAAACGGTTGAAAATTGAACTAATACATAGTAAAACACGGCATTACATAACTATATCACAGAATGTATTTCACTACAAAAGAAAACATTAATTTTATTACCTATTGAAGTGGACAGAACTAATAAATTACTTTCCAAGCCAATTCATGTTCGCTTGCGTTTGTTTACAAAGGTCCTGCAAATAAAATGTGTATTTATTTATTTGAATACTAATCCTATTGACACCATACAACCCGGTTTTGTGATTGCGTGGTCTAATACGTCACCCTCGCAATATACTTGATTGCCAAATACGGTGATATTGGGATTCAAATCCCGGTCGGATGTTCGAAGAGTGTTTTTTACTCTCTCACTATCTTACAGGCAGAGAAAGTATTGTGATCGTCAAAAAAAATCGAACTTGAGATTTTGATTAATTTCAACGTTTCATGACCCCCTGAATCCGAAAAGGTGTTTAGAAAAAAAACTGTATGTCTGTCTGTACCTCCAACTGGAGCCTAAACTATTTTACGGATTGGGCAAAAACTTGGTATCTAGGGTTTTCATAGGGCTACTACGAGGAATTTTTGGAATTGGATATTAGATCCTAAAATTAAGGGTAGTTTTCTTAAGGGCGGAAAAAGAAAAAATCTATTTTGATTAAATTTAATTTCTAAATTTTGATCATCATTACAAACCAAATAGTTAAGCTCCACTTTTCGTCATAATGAGGGTTTCGGACTGATGCGTAAATTTAAATTTTTAAGTTTATCTCCGTAAGTCTTTGAGATATGAAATTACTTATCATTGCACACATGTGGATCTATTTATAATAATCATCTTTTACTTGAGATATATTTTTATAAAACCACAATAGTTTTCAAGCTATACGCTGGTATAAATATTTTTTAACTTTTTCAACACGTTAATGTAAAGTATTACGACAGTTAAAAAAAATCTAACCTGAGATGTTGATGGATTTTGACGTTTCATGACCTCCCAAACCCTAAAAAGTGTTTTTTGCAACGCCATTTGTCTTTGTGTCTAACCCTAAAATTAAGAGCAGTTTACTAAAGTGTGAAAAGAGAAAAATTCCACTTTATCAAAATCTGTTTTAATGATTTTGATTAAAATTCGTTTCGAGGCATTGATTAAGATTATAAGCAAAATGGCTTTTTTCATTTTCCCATAAATAATGACTTTTAGGGTTCTTTACAAAAGCGAAAATTTCTATATTTCCGCAACTATTTGAGAGACTAAATAACTTATCATTGTAAAATGTTAGTACTATTAAAAATAGGAAACTTTTATTTGAAAAATATTTTTATAAAACCAATAATTTCGGAAATATTGTAAAATATATTGATACAATTTTGTGAGCTCTAGCTGTGAAGAGATACTATTTAAGTTTAAACGCAGTAGTTCTCTAATGCCATAAAGTAAGCAAATAATTAAGCCTTTCAAGAAGTTGATGTTGTTTTTACTTTACCTCTTAGGGGAAATGTTTGTACAGCACAGGGTCAAATCCAGGGTTTTCATGAGGGGGTATGCTCCCTTTGGGGGGTGGGGGGGGGGGGACATAAAAAAAATTTGAAATAAAAATACTTCAAAATTTGAGAGTAAATCTTTAAGTAATTTTTCAGTGTAACACTAAACTTGAGAATAATCCTCTAATGAAGGGTTTAACTCGAAATTTGCATTTAGTATTGATTTTATTATAAGCAAATAATAAGAACATCAACAAATAGTGATTATTAAGAGGGTAATAAGTTTATAAGTTTGAACATAATAACAATTATTATATAAATAATTTTTTAGCTATTCAATCAATTAGACCAAATAGATAGATTTATTCAGGTATTGAACAATCTTACTTTAACTGCACTCAATAGTGTAGCTAGTTATTTCGCATTCTAAATTGATATCTTACCACTAAGCCATATTATCACGTTATTTAAAATACACTATTTTAAAAGATCTTTATTTATTATTAATCATTAAAATAGTAATAATAAAAATGATAAAATAAATTTAAATCTAAACAAGGTTTGTGCAACAAGGTGAAAGTCTCACAACTTAAATTTCGGTAATTTCATTAAAGCCTATTTTCACCACTTTAATAATTAATGTGATTGTCTTATGTATTTATAATAATGAACATATATCACTAATTTAATAATATTACCAATAACAATTTAAAAAATAAAATCTTGTTAATGAGATAGTATTACGTGACAATTAATCTAGTAGTGACTTTAACATTGATCTAATTAGTTTAATTTCTGAAGGGGGGCACGCGCCCCCCCAACCACGTCCTTGATCCGCCCCTGGTACAGAAATTATCTATCTCTCTCATTTTAGACTCATTAGTTAATACTTACCTATTTTATTGGTCAAATTTTATATAAAAAGACATTTAATATCAATGCGATAATCATAAGATGGGCATCCCTTGATAAAATGACGAACATTTTAACCGGAAGTCCAAATTTTAGTACGAAGTGTTGACCCTTGGGGACCCAATATCGATATTTTTATTTGTCCAAATATACGTTAATTTTTTAAAATAGAATTATAAAATTTAAAACCATGAACAAAAAATGTTTACGTATGTATAGCGCAATTTGTTCTCGGGTTGGCTATTGTATATTATATTACAAATTTTGAATAAGTATCTTCATATTTAAACAATAGAGCGAGAAATTCCGTGCCGAGTTCAGGACCATTTATTCATCATAATGTTTTCCCCCACTCTTTATCCATACAAATGCTGGGACATTTCCTTTAAATTCAACCTTATATATCCATCTCCCATTTGTGTAAATATGTGGATAGCCCGGACGAATATTAAGACAAATTGCACAGAAAAATAGTGCCATTGTCTGCACATTTCTATGGATTAGTGGTTAGAGTGATTGACGATCTAAAGGACGTGGGTTAAATTCTACGACGATAATGGAGATAGTTCTTATTTGTATACGTATTTCCCCTTGTTTTCATTTAGTAAATATCCAGGCTATAGGGTTGTGGATTATGTTATAGTACGATTTTGAATTGAAGAAACCTTTATAAAATACAAACTTTTCTGTTAAATTTGATAATATTTTACTACTGAATGATTTGTGCTATTTTATAGGTATTGATACATCAAAATTGACTGTTGCAGATCACAAGACTTGATAGTAATACGTGAAAAAAAATCTAGTAACTTTTCTGAATCTCAACTAAGGTTCTTTCTATGAAAATTATTGGACTGTAATATACGGTTTGGAATTTACACATCTCACAAATATGATTCAAATTGAATCTGTATACGAGCATCGAATACGGGTCTTTGGTGAGCTAAGCCAAATATCCAAAAGTTTGATTAACGCGTGCAGGTGTCATTTTTCAAAGACATATTTGAAAAAATTAATTGAGTTTGTTCATGATAGGCTAACAGGCAGGTTTGGCCCCTACGAATGGTTTGCTTGATTTTGTCCCTGGAGACCAGGGCTCAATCCCGACACGATGAACTGGAGATTTTTTCTTTCCACGATCTATTATTATATTATCTCTCCAGGTGAATGTTTTTATATTTACTTAAAATTCACTTTCCTCACAATGCTTCCTTATTTTACATAGTCTTAAGTCAGTCATAGTTTCACTTTATACTGCCCATTGGCACTATACGTCAAATTATACTACTATACCTGTAAAGCTACATGGCTGACTCACTCACTGACATTAATGTTTACCCACTTCCAGATGAGCTATAAACTTGAAATTTTGCCAACTCGTAGCTTTTAGGATGTAACCGACGGGAAAATTCAAAAAAGTTAAAAAAATAATAATTTAACTCACAAAATGACGGAGCAACTTTAAAGTCGGTGTTGACCTTTCTTTGTTGGTCTCTTGTGGCTATACGGTGAGACCTATCAAAAAACGGCTCTGGAATTACATTAGCTTACATCCACTTGCAAAGAAAACTAACTGGGGGTTTGGGGACGGAGCCCCCAACGAGCAAAGTGAGTTACACTATATAAGCTAAAGACACGAGATGAGGAGGGTTAATATCAAGCAAATACCCTGGAATTCACCTAGACAAATACTAATGGATCAAATCACACTGAGTGAATCCAGCTAGGTTTTGAACCCCGGTGCCTAGTGCTTTGAGAATTATTAGCACTCAGCTGTAGTAGAATTTGGGTTGAAACATTTATAAAATATTAACATAGTATCTTATTATATTATTAGTGCTATTCTATAGATATCGATGTAGGCGGATGTAGAAAAAATTACAGTTTACGATCACATGACTTGACTTATGAATATTATTATTATTATTGTTATTAGCACCGCGTCTTACTACCCGTTCGGGTTATACGCACTTACGCTAATGTGCAATGTCAGGGTGAATGTGAGATGAAAATGAAGGACCTACAGCTTAACGTGGAATCCGAACCACGGTGGAGACCTGGCATTCCACTTATGAATATTGTTTTAGTAACTTTTATATTCGTCAGTAAAGTTACTTCTTATCGAAATCGGACTTTACATCATAATTTAATTCACTACTCAAATTATTTCCACGTTTCAGCTTATCGTTCATGGTAGACCCTAAATAACGAAATAAAACAACTAGAATTGAACGCTTTCAAAGTAATACTTACAAATAATCTGCCCGTGGGAGCTCAGTCGTGAGATTGAGGAATGTGAGACTTGTATGATACTTTATAATCTGTATGTATGTGTGCGTGTGTGTGTGTGTATATGTATGTGTATGAGCTTCACTTTAGGCGTAGCAAAATTGTTTTTTATCACATACGTTTAACACTATTTTTACTCTAATTCTACCTCATATTATCTATATTTAGCACTAGTTCTATGTATATTATTTGTTTGGTTACAATATTAGACTCATTTAATTATCAAATTTGTCTCAGTACGAGAGAAGGGGGAAACCATATGGTGGGGATGTAGGGAACGAGAGAAAAGGCCAGTGTTTGCAGTTTTTAAATCAAAATATGTTTTGGTCCAAATAAATCAAATATTGCTTTAGTACAAACATAGTTTTATTCTCGTTACATAGTGATATCTATAGTTGTTTAGTAGCAGTCATGATCATAGCTGCACTAGATGAGAAACTGTTTAAATGAAGAGATAAAGTTCTCATTAAATTCCAGGACACCCTTGACAGATATTCAAGAAATGCTGAGATCACCATGTGAAGGAAATTAAACTCTATGTTTGTACAGAAGAAATATTTGAGTTATTTTAACCAAAAAATTGTTTTGTTGTAAAACTGCAAACACACTCACCTTAACTCGCGTCCCCTACTCTCCCATCTTAATGTCGCCACGAAAGTCATAGTAGCATTATTATTAAATCTGCCTGTACTCTTGTGTGTTGATTCTATGTACAGTCCCACATGAAAGTAGTCTAATCGTTTGTCGCAGATGCTGAAGTCGTGCCGGAAGCTGAGCATGACGGTGAAGAGCCCCAACCTCTCCCTGGCGGGGCCCCTCGCCTCAGAGAGGCAACCACCCCCGGGCCCCTGGCTGCTCAGACAATCCTACTCTTGGATGGACAGGCAGGGGCGACCCGTCTCGCCGCCTCCGGAGTATGCGCGCGCCTCGCCACCAGTGGTGGTGGCCTCCCCCGCACCGCCCCCGCCCCCACCACACCCCCACCAGACGCCCCACCGCTACTACAACAGGAGCAACAAGGACAAGGCCATTCGCAAGGTATAGTGACATTTTGTAGGTGTCGTCAATCCCGCGGAACAATTTAGTTAAAAACTGTTCCAGGTGGACCCTTTGTTTTTCACACCGACACAGTTCTTCCAGACGTTAAACTTTGCCTATCACAAATTAAAAGATGATGAATACCATACTACAAATAGTTATTTAACATTTTACTTACCATTTTAATTAATATGTAAAATGTATAGTAAGGTTCTGGTAGGAAGGACATTTTAATAAATATAAACTTTTTTTATGATCAATATCGATAACTATTATATTACTACTTTATAGGTAATGATATTATCTATTCAAAGGGATAGTTGCAGATCGCACGACCTGAAGCATGAATATATGAAAATTATTTTAGTAACTTTTATAGCCCACAAAAAATGTATTCCTTTCTAAATTGGACTGAATCTTAAATCGCTGTTCTAGTTTATGTTTCCTTTATCATTTGCCTTCAATTATCTATAGTTTTAATTTTAGGCTTAACACAGGGTTTATAAATTACTTAATCTAAGATAAATTGATTAGAGGAACATAGTTGAAATTCACCCACATTAGTATAGAGAATAATCAAAATACCAGAGCAATAAATCACGTATGGAAAACATTCAATACACCTAGCTGGGATTCAAACTTTTATACCTACCCAGTAATGGCAACCAAGCGAAATTGTATTCTAACGTCTTAGACTATTCGTCCACCGCTGCGTGGTCCTTTGATCGGTGATCGGTGGAGTTTGATGGCAGATAATAGGCCTAATCCATATCCCTGCAACAAATTCAACGTCAAGCTCGTCTAGTCCGACTTTCCGGTGACGTGTGAATCTGGGATCGAATCTATATCGGATGCACAGAGCTTAGTGTTTTCCTCAAATAGTTTACCACACTCTCACCACATAAACGAAGGCGCACTCTTTATAGATTTTATTTATCTTCTTTATTACTCCATTAGTGTAAACATATAAATATCCCGGACTCGAAGCCATAGGACAACTTTATCATAATTTAATTTCGTCATTATAATGGTGACCTATATATTATTACATTACAAACCTAAAAACACAATACACGTATATCCGTTTATTAGATTATTTCTGAGATAGTACGATATTTCTTTAAAAGCATTTGGAAATTGTAAACTCCTTCGTCCGTCCGTCCCTCCCCCACCAAAGTTAAATAAATAAACTGTGACAAAAAAAAGTGTGTGTTGGGGGGGGGGTAGGGGCAAGGAGGGGCAGCCTTAATAACAACGTACACTTTTATTGCATTTACCTGAATTGCATTTTCATTTTGAATTTCCCTTCGTGCCAAGAGCAAACGGTCTCTACAGCGCTGCAGTAAACACAGCCGATAACAGAGAAACTCCATTAGAACGATGTTAATATTCAGTCCACAGTCCCCCGATTCAAGGAAAAGGGGAGTGGGGGTAATCTTGCCCCCTCCCCCCCCCCATTTCCTTCCCAAAGTCCTGTTCGTCTGTTGATTCGATTCTCACCTACTGTGCCTTCAGGGGTGTTAGAGAGATCATGATGATACTTCATTTGCATCCCCTCATTTCTTGCGCGTGTGCAACATTAGAAATAACCTACAAATGTTGGCTGCACGGTTAGTGTGGCGGACAAGAATATGTGAACCAGATGCAGGTGAAAATAGGGTTTTTCCTTGTCTTGTTGCCTTCTATTTTTCATAGCCTACTTGTAGTTATGATAATAATAATAATAATTATTATTATTATATTAACAATAATGACAACCGCCTCGTTGGTATAAAGGTCAGATTTCTTGGCAACAGATCTAGAGCTACCATGTTCGATCCCCGGTGCTTCCGGATGTTTCTGTGAAGCAGTGGGTCTTAACGGGGTCAAACTCGGCCTCGTGAAGACAAATTAGAAGCTACTCGAATGAAAAAGTAGCAGCTCTGGTCTAGAAAACTGAGATTAATTGCCGGAGGTTTCGTTGGGATGTCCCCTCTATCCACATAAATTGACACTATATGCCAACAGACGGCGGCCGCTCGGTCGGTATGGCTCGATTGCATGCTGACGCTATGGTTTAAAAAACGATACGATGATAAACAATAAGGTTGTTAATGGTTTCATATTAGATTTGAGGTTAAGTAAGGCAGAGAAAGTGCACCCACATTTGTGGGTAGAGATGATGGGTTAGTTCAAAATTATAGATCACAAATGGAAAACCGCTCCCCAGCGCGCCCAGTCTAGATTGGAAACTTTTACCTCTCGTTCACAAGAAGTCCAGTTTTTCGAAAGTTTGGCGCCTTATCCCGTGCGGCCACCGTTGCAGGACATAGCCTATATTGGCATTAAAACCCGTAAAAATAGAAATCATAAGCCCAATAAAAAAATGACCTTAATTAATTATTCTGGTCAGACTTTCAATTGTACTTTGTCCAGTTTGTCTGCCTGAACAACAGCAATACGAAGCCTCAGACGTGACACAGAGTAGTGGGTCCCCCACCATTACCTTCAGGCGCTTACCAACCACCTCTTGGAGACCCTGTTTCAAATCCCGGCGTGGTAGAAACTAGTTTCGGTGTGATGCCAAAGTGGGAAAGAGAGAAGTCATTCCAAGCGAATGCTAGTGACTATCGATCTTGTTTCTTGATAGCCAGTACTGGCACTAAATCCTACAAATAATAACAATAATAACAACAATTACATAAAATATGTGTTCCCTGATGACACTTCCTCACTAAATTAAAGACTCATAAACTGTTACTAAAATGAACCAATCTGAAAGTTAGAATTAATTGTGACCCGCATCGGTGGTCGCATGGTCTAACGCGTCATTATCGTGGTATACTGGACTACCGATGACGGGGATATCTAAGTTCGAATCTTCGTCGGATGTACTGGTGGTTATTTTTCCTAAATTGTTTCACACTCTCCCTCCACACAAATGCAAGTACATTCCTTCCAAAATGATACCTTTCTCTTCCTTATCCCATTAGCGTAGTTAATGTACGTGTTTAACCCAATCGGGTAGTAAAAAGCGGTTTAAGGAATCAACAACACTAATTGGAGCGCAAAAGGATAACTAGAAATGAACCCGATTCAGTGAATGCATGGTCTAAGGCGTCACTCTCGCGGAATACTAGACTGCCGATGACGGGGATATCGAGGTTCGAATCTTGATCGGGTGTTCTGAGAGGGATTTTTCTAAGTTATTTTATGCTTTCTCCATGCAAATGCTGGTACACTTACTCTTCGTTCAACCTTACTCGTTCCTAACCCATTAGCGTAGTTAGTACGTAAACGTATAACTCAAATGGGTAGTAAGTAAGTCGCGGTGTTTTAAAAAACTAGCCATTACAAGTGGTATTGTTAAAATACCCTAGCTTGGGAGGATTTGTAATTCTACCCCCCTTAAAGATCTTCCCAATGGAAACAAAGAGATCTACATGAAACTCGGAGAATCTCTCGTGGGACTGCTACAAGCAGGTCACTTAAGGGGGTGGCTAGCCCGCCCACCCTAAACTCCGATCCCATTTCACACACACCCCCGTCTAACCCAACCGCTTCCATTCGAACTGTGGTGAAATATGACGTAGCTTACAACAAACACGATACCCTTTATTATCATTAAAGCTGTAACGATAGCTCTGTATCCCACCCTCGCTCCCATTCCCCTTACACCTCGCCTTTCATGGCGGAAAATGACGTGTGAAATATTGAGCGCGCAGTTGCTTTATTTATAGTTAATTGAAGTTCGTAACGATTCAACTTTTGTGTGTTTATTCATTGTAAAACAATGAATGGATATGTGCGAGATGATAAAAAAAAAATTAATTCGATGTATATTTTATTGACTACCGTGTTATGTAGAAAATATATTTTAAAAACATAAAAAAAAAACTAATGTATGACCATGATAGTTGTGTTGTTGTTTTTAATTATTATTCTTTTTCTAGAGGGATTAACAAAAGTTAAAATGTTGATAGCACTACTCTGTTATTGCGGAATAAGCACTTCATAATATTTCCGGTGGTTAATTTGGTCGAGTTTTTATTGTTATGGTAATAGAAATCTCTATAGGATTTACAAACTTTAAACATTTCTAACAAATCAAAACAGTTCTATAAAAAATTATTACAAAAGAATAAATAAACACAAGCGTATATTTTTGATTTCCATGATAATCAATGATAAAGTTATTACTTTCATAATGAATTATTGGTAAACATCGATTACAATCTATTTATAGTATTCATTTTCATTATAGTCAATAAAAAAATTATTAACTATCCCGGAAATGAGTACCTAGTTAAAATAAATTTTAATTATTATTTGTCTCAAAAAATTTAATCTTGCGTTAACTACAGTTCATTAAAAATTACTTCTATGAAATACCCGTGTACTCAAAACTTAATGGGGGAGAAAAACAGCTCGTTAAATAGAGTAGGTTCTGGTAGAAAGGAACGTTGATAAACTACAAACATATTTATTTGAAGAAAACTATGATAGCATCTTTCTTTATTGCTAGGTAATGAGCTTATTTATGGAAAGTGACCCCTCAAGATAACATGACTTGAAGTATGAATATATTAAAACTGTTTTAGAAGCTTTTGTAATTGTCATAAAATTTCCTTCTCAATTAAATTGTAATTTAGACATTTATTATCAGTTAACAAATGTAACTTGCTATTATTATTATTAAGTCAATAACCCGAAGACCCGCTTCAGTGCCCGCAAGGTCTAACGCGCTACTCTCGTAGTAGACTAGACTGCCGTTGATGGGGAGATCAAGGTTCGAATCTCGGTCGGGTGTACTGAGTGATGTTTTTCCAAAATTGTTTTCCACTCTCCCTTAGCGCAAATGTGGGTACACTTTCTATAAATATATCCTTCCTAATCTACGTAATTAGTACATAGACGTATAACTATAACGGGTAGGTAGACGCGCGGTGCTAAAAAAAACGAGGTTGGCTTGGCGTGATTTCTATCCATCCGATTCTGGATATGCACTCAGTCTTTTAGCTGGTTAGTGATGCCTGCGCCATCTGTTTAAACAATCATGTACTAGGAGAGTTCAGAAAGTGTGGTGGCTTCCATTTCCTGAATTTCACTGAGCAAGCGCTTGAGAGTCTACCAATTTTTACCGGTAAAGGTATTTTCACATACCTTCCAGGGATATTTTACGTTCCACAATCGGCAAGGGACCGACAGTTTTACTTCCCCTCCAAAGGAAGTTGTGCTACGGATTCGCTCAAGTAAAATTCATCTGCCTCGACTGGGTTTGAACCCATAAATATCGATTCTTGAGGAAAGCACTATACCCTAAGACCACTGAGGTCAACAATTATAATATAGCCATGATGAACTATCACTAACCAACAGGAAAAATATAGCTTAGTTATGTTGTAATTACATTTCTAATCGTTTTATAATATTATTTGGTTCACAAAAGAGAACTTCGCTACAGCTTTCAATGTGTTTTTTTAAGGTTGACATGTTGACAATGAATGTCCAACACGAACAGTTCACACATGATGTGTTATACTTGTGATGTGCTTCCTTTTTCTTTTTAAGGTGGAGCTGAGCATAGAGCCGGGTCAAAGCCTAGGTCTGATGATCCGCGGTGGTGTGGAATACAACCTGGGGGTGTTCATCACAGGCGTCGACAAGGACTCCGTAGCGGACCGCGGAGGATTATTGGTGAGTTGCAGCTGGTATAAATGTGGGTCGATGTTTGGTTTTGGGGTTTTCCATAGCTTTTAGGTTATACGCATTGTATATTGTAACACGTGGGATCTACTCCAGTGGTGGACATGAGATACAAAAACTATGATAAAAGTTCAAATAAACATGTGTCTCATTTGACCTTGTTTCCTAAAGAAAGTGCTCAAAATGGTCACCTTTGGCTGAAATTCACTTCTGGAGTCGTCATGTGATAGAACGCCGCACTATTTTAAAATTATTATTATTGGTATTATTATAACCATGTCTTACTACCCGTTTTAGTTGTACGCACTTACGCTAATGTGTAGTGGTAGGGTGATTGTTAGATGAAATGGAGGACCTACAGTTTAACGTGGAATCCGAACCACGGTGGAGGCCTGGCATTCCTCACATTCACAAGATGTCTTGTCAGAGGTGAAGGAAGGGTTCGGTAATCAGATAAATCTATGCCGGTACCGAGGATTGAACCCCGGCCGCCAGCACAGAAGTCTGACACCTTACCCCTAGACCGCCAGGTCACCTACCTCTTTTAAAAATACTAGGTGTTTGGAATACTTTTCTTCTTCTTACATTTTCTTTCTCTCTATCTTGATATTTCAAGAGAGCTATTTCTGCATCTTCTATTTATATTTAATTTACTTTTCCCCGTTTGAAATAACCAAGAATAACCCCTAGAACATACTCAGTCAACAGGTTGATTGATATCTAGCATGTTATACAAAGAGATTGATGGACTCACTTATCTGTAGCTCAGAACAAGGTCAAATGGGTCACATGTTTATATTAACTTTTTTCATTATTTGTTATCTCCTGTCCACCACTGACGTGGTAGGGATGAGGAAGGTGGCTTTTTTTTAAGGAAATGTACCCGCGCTTAGCGTGGAAGGATAGTGGGAAACAATTCAGGAAAAAACACTCTCAGTACAGGGATTCAAACCCCAACCTCCGCGATCTCCTCTAAACTAAACTCCTCACATTTAGACAACGTGACCACCAGTGAGGGTATGTTTCTGTTTTATAGCACTAAGGTATTATTCTAAGACAAAGTTCTTAGTAAGATAAAACAAAAACAGCGATAGCACATTTTTGACCAAACCACTTTCAGTTTTCTACGTTGACCGACCTTTGAGATGTGATTTTAGAAAAGATGGAAACAAATGAAACCATAACTGTTGTGTGCCAACATAAAATAATTTTATTGTCGCCCCCATCAGTGGTCCACAAGATCTAAAACGTCACTTTCGCGATAGACTAGACATATCAGGATTCGAATCCCACTTGAGTGTTCTGAAGGTGTGTTTCCTCTCCTAAATTGTTTCCCACCCTCGCTCCCTCCCTCCCTCCACGATAATGCTGGTACATTTCCTATAAATTCTGCCTAGTAAAACGTGAGGGAATATAAAAAAACAAATAATACATTTTATATTGATTCCTTGTGAATTTAATTCCTAGATTAATTAAACAAATCAAATTAGTTAGGCCAACATGACTCACTAATCAAGACGATAGTTTTGGTTATAATATTTTATATACTCTGCCGGTGCATGAGTTGTTTAAAAGATGTACAAATGCTGTTTTTTATGCTGTTATGTTTAATAGTATAATCTCCCCTGTGTTCCCATTTTACCAACCAAACGCGCTGCCAAAGATAACACCTATGACCAACCAAATGCGCTGCCAAAGATAACACCTTAAATGGGAATGTTTGTCCACCGTACGGAGGCTATTGAAAGTTTTCACTGTTTTCTCAGACACAACAAACACTGTCTACCCTGGCAACAACCCTTGTTGCGCCACTGTTTGTTATTAAAGTGTACACTACCCGGTGACGTGGTGTAAAGTGTTGCCAGAGTAGCTCTAAAAACCGTACCTCAGCACAACACTCATTTGTCGGATATCAATAGTGATACATCTACCATGTGAGGTACGCAGTTCTGATTCTATAAATGATCGGTCAAATGGGTATCGTGTCGCTAGAACATAATACCACAAGTAAAGTTGTTTTTAACAACCGCTGCTTACCATAGCAGCACTTCCCTCCATTCCACTGATATTATCAACATCGAGGTGCACGGAAAACTTCACTTGATCTTGTCTGATCCAACCCGACCATACGTAACATTCCCGATAAAGCAACGATGTAAATAAGTCCCCGGTTCACATCCCTGCAATGCCCCCCTCACCCGGAAAGTACTCTTATGTTTCTCGCCCACTTTACGGTGTAAGCCGACCCTTCCTTCCCCAACCAAACACGGAAAGTGCCAATAGCAGGGTATGATTCGCATTCAGCCCCCCCTTTCACCACCCAGATATTACCGGCCACCACCGAACACGCCCTTTTCCTTCGACCGCGGGGCAGGAAATTGCTGATTCCAGCTCAGGGGAAATGGTGGAAGATTTCCTCCGCCCCCGGCATTCTACCTTCATGCTCTTAAGCATGGTCGAGAGACTATTAAGGTTGAGTCATACTCATGGTGTGTGTGTGTGTGTGTGTGTGTGCAGGCGCGGATCCAGAAAATTTTCATAGGGGGGTCATGCTAATCATAAATAACATAACTACTACTACTACTACTACTACTAATAATAATAATAATATAATAATAATTATAATCATAATAGTAATAATTAATAATCATAATAGTAATAAAAACTATACAAAACATTGTTCAAACGTACCTCATATTTTATAAATGCATTAATTGCATTTTCCTCTTATTCTTTTGAACAAATTTCTCCAAAACTTCATCAGGATGAACTTCTATGCTTCGATGAATATTTAACATGGCCAAACCATTTAATCGTTCCTCATCCATATTTGACCTTAAGTATGTCTTTAACCTTCTTAGGGTAGAAAATGATCTCTCACTAGTGCAAGTAGTCACGGGAAGAACAGACAAAATGTGGAGAAGAACTTTAATGTTTGGGTAAAAACCATCTGAAGCATGCATTAAGCTGTCAACCGCACTAGATGGACACTCTGCCTTAGATTTATGTTTCCAGCGTTGTTGCCACAAGTCAATCTCTCCACGAAGTTCTGACGAAGTCCCAGGAAGGTCATTAGCATATGTTTGAGCTGCTTGTAATAAAATTTCATTGTCTTGGTTGGCAAATGCTGGTATTAAACCGTATAATGTGATAATATTATCATGTCCAGTTGATGAAAATCTAGTTGACAATTCAGAAATAAGATAGTCCACAAATGGCAGGTAAATATTTAGTCTATAATATTCCTCAGGACTATATGCAGCAACATTTGGCCCATGAGTTTGTGTCCGAAAGGTCCTTGGTATAGTGATGTCAATTTCATGTTTTATAGCCAAATTCACCTATTCATTATAGACCTCTGTATATTTATTAGGGTTATTCCGATAATCTTTCAATGCCTCTAAAACATTTGCTACCATATTAAGCAGTTTTTCAGGTCTAACGAAGGGTTTTGAAGCTGACGAGACTACGCGACTGTTAGACTGAAGATAAATGAAACAATATGCAGAGTTATAATAAAGTCAAACCTGAGAACTGAGGTGAGTAAAAGTGCTGACTTTGATGATGGTGCTTCCACATCAAATACTTGTAGGAAACATACAACTGCATCAAAAACATGTAAGAATTGTAAAAATGCATCGTGTCGTTCTACCCAACGCGTCTCACAAAGCGTTTTGAGTTTGCACTTTGTTTCTTCAGGATATTGTTCATGTAGTTTTGCTTTCATTAAAGCTGTTCGTTTACTGGATTCTCTTACTTCATTTGTTACGTTACTGACCACAGCAATAGCGTTCCTTACACTTGTTAGAGAACATGCTTTAGAAATGGACAGATTTAGTTTGTGAGAAGCACAGTGCATATATATAGCAAGAGGCTGCTTTTCCCTAATACGAGCTTGCACACCTTTGATTTTACCAGACATGTTAGACCCTCCATCGTACCCTTGACCACGCAGGTTCTCAATTTTAAGTCCCAAATTGTTTAATTTTTCAAGAAGTAAGTTTGTGAGAGCCTCGCCACTGAGATTTCTCGCTTCCACAAAACCTAAGAATTCTTCTCGAATTTTGAGTGAAAGTATGTCCAGAAATCTAACACAAAGACTCATCTGTTCAACTGTTCCAACATCCGTTGTTTCATCTGCTAGTACCGAAAAAAATTGCCCTGCTTTAATAGACTTAACAATTTTACTAAGGATAACTTCTCCACAAGCTTCAATTAATTCGTTCTGAGTTGTTTTACTAATAAATGTTGCATTTTTGGGTGCTGTTTTTATGTGATTCTTTAAATCACTATCACCGGCATCAATACGGAATCTTAAAAGTGCTCGGAAGTTTCCCTCATTTTCTGTGCTATCGTTTTCGCTAAGCTCTCCATCATCACGATGACCTCTTAGGGGAAAGTTTTGTCGGCCACATAGTATAACTGTCTTTATCATGGGTATCAAACGTGCTCGATTTTCTTCAATTCTTTTTTTCACTTCACAATTTAGTCTGACTTCAACTGATTGTGTCCTGTTTTCAAATGTATTCTTAAATTCAGAACATCTTATAATTGCTGTTTTATGATATTCATTGGAGGCATGTCCGCAAAGCATTTCATTTCCTTTTTTGTAGTTTAGAAACGGAGTCCGTACAAAGCTTCCGAGAGATATTCTACTCCTACCTCCTTCCTTTGATCCAAAAAGTACACATGCAATACAATAAGCGCCATTGTCCTTAGCACTGTACGTCAACCAAACAAACTTGTCCAGCCATGATCTTTGAAAATGTCTAATACCTCCTGACTGAACAACATTAGGGAACTTGTAGCTTAGTGGTGGAGTCCACGGTTCTACTAGCATGTGGTATTTTAAGTCATCGGAAATAGTTTCAGCTCCAACAAAGTTGCCAATATCAAATTTTTCTGGTCCTACACTTTCTATAGAGATTTTAGTATTTGAATTAGATCCACTGGTTGAGGGTGAGTCACAAATAAAGTTCACTGACGCACTATTTTCAATTAAATCCACAGTTTCGTTTCCTGTTGATTCAGGATTTTTTTTCTTGAAAAAACAAAATAAATCTGTCTGTCCCTTTCTTTTTGACATTATAATATCAATACTTGCATTCAAATCACATAACTAGCAAAGACAATAATTTATCACAAAATTGAATAGCAGGAGGAAGTATCAAAGTCACAGTATCACAATGACAATAGGCAGTAGCACAATAACCATAAAAAACAAAACACAAATATCACACTCACAGTTTACTAAGAGTAAATAAAACCATCATAGGTCATTATAATCACAAAGAGACTGAAATATTTATAAATTACACTTTATTGCACATAAGCATTAACAAAACGAAACACACACGTAAAATGTTCCACGTCTAAGGCCACTCGAACGAATCGCTCCGGTATACTAAAAGTAAATATTTCCAGCTACCTCTGACTGGTTTGAAACAGATTAGCGTACTTTTCACTGGAAGGGGGTAAGTCTTTCTAAAAATAGCACACTCCACCCCTCTTTAACTCGGTCCATTACTTGTGTTGAAGACAGGTGTATGAGGTGAACAGCCTGCACTAGGAATTCAGTAGGGGTGTGCAAATCTTCGAAATGTCAAAGTCAAAGTTGAAGCCTAAGTCACCTTCGATTCGACTTCGTCACTTCGACAACCACTATAACCTTAGCATTTTGAGAAGTTTTGAAGTTATAATAAAACCTCTATAAATAACGAAAATATTTGAAAATCACTAATTACTACCCATTTAAATAAATTATAATAATCACATAACAGCAATAAAAAGTATTTTAACACTAACATGATATTGAATTATATCTACCTATAACGCAAGCAGGAATAAACTCGGATATGTCAGCATAAAAATAATATAATATAGTGTGTTTTTTCCCTACTAAACTTTCTCTTTATTTAGAAGTATTAGTAGATAATTTAAAAATTAATAATAGTGTTACGTGATAAAAAAAAACCACTGTATTCGCACATCCCTAGGAAAGAAAAAAACTTGTATGATTTAATTTTTTGGTATTTTCTTTCTAAATATACATTTTTTAAATTAATTTTCCTAACACCACAGGGGGGTCAGCTGACCCTTTGACCCCCCCCCTTGTATCCGCGCCTGTGTGTGTGTGAAGGGGAAGGGAAGGTGTAGCACTAGCCCATAAGAATGTAAGATCGAAAACTTTCCTTTCATTTCGCCCCCCCCCCCCCAACCATTTAAATGGTATTAATGCAATCGCGATATCCCAAATTTTAAAATTAATTTTAATTTAAACTAAGGATGTTAAACATAATCAAATGAGCAATGGCTTGTCGTGGAATGCTGTCAGGGTATTGATAGTTTGATAATACTGTATCTGTGAGACATGTTTTCACAACTAGGCCCCCCCATTTGACCAATAATACATATGCTCTACTCTATACACCTCACCATAAAATTTAATTTCGTTGATACCCGGACAACGAATGTTCTACTGAGTGCTGAGAACAATTCACAGGTACAGTTTAATAATTTACAAGTACAATTTGAATTAACTTTTATTACCCTGGTAACACGCCACTGCAAATTATTTCCAATAAATCAATAACACCAATTCCAGTTATCTTCTCACATTCACATATCGACTACGGTGCTTAGTGGTTGAATGTGTCACTAACGTCGGGTTTCCTCGGTCTGATACACGGCTCGGTAGTTCAAGAAACATTAATTGTAAATAGGCTGAGCCCAACTGATATTTCGAAAGGCCATTCTGCGTCCACGAAATGACGAGGTTGCTGTATCGAGTATTCTAGTAGAGGTTCATTGTTTCATTAGTGTGAACTCGGTCGACTGTAAGGATGATCGGGGGAAAGGCAACTATCAGTTTGATGACCTCGGGAACACCATTACACAAATTAAACTTAAATAGGTGGTATAATAATACTCCTTTGGTACTAAAATACGTAACAGCGCCTTTGTAATGGAACATGCCTAGCAGTGACCAATTTGGATACAGATACCATTCTTGCAAACATTTTAACAGGGAAGGGAAGGTATATTTCTTACCAACAAACAATTTGGTATTTGTACACCCTGGCATTGTTTTTATTTTGAGACGCAGGTAGTTCCCAGTTAAATCGCAGTGTTCTCAATTACTATTAGTTAGTTTCAAGGTCAAACCTTAGACATGGTTGGTAGTTATCTGCCCAAGCTCATTTTCAGCTATAACCAATTAAACGTGGCCTTTTCATATAAATTTAATAATTTATAACAAAATTATAATTAATTTAGTTCACTCCCGCTGTATCCACTATTACGTAATAACTTACAGAAATATGATGTTTTACAAACAAAACCTAGCCTTCCACGCGCTTATCAATTTGAAGGTTAGGTTCTGTTAGGTTGGTTAGTATTATAATGACCTGCCGTAGACAGGCATAAAACTAGTTGGGAATATATTTCCGTTGATACCTGGTCAATGAGTGTTTTAGTTAGTGATGAGAACCACTCACAAGTACAGTTTAACAAGTTTTGCTAATTCTGTGCCATCGTTCCACGCACGACATTGAACACATTCGCGTGTTGTATTGCACAATATTTATATGAGAGATTACAACGAGGCGCGTCATTGGCAGTGACCGAGATTTTTCAGTGTGGCCACCTAGGGATCTAGTCACTCACTATACCTTGACTTCTGGCCGAATACATACATACACGCGCAGTATTGGGAAGGGGGAGGGGAGCCTATGTGTTGTTATTTTGCGCCCCGTGGTTTCACATAACATAATTTTCTCTACAGAATGGGCCGAGAGTTTAACTTTAGAGATAGTTAGAGAGACAAACTGCTTTGATATGGATCCAACAAAAGCATTCCAATATATATTTTGTTAGAATATGCGTTAATTGTAAATAATCAAATTTGGAGATTTAGCAAGAAAAATTGTATTCATTTTAAATTGACCTATATTTTCAGTAAAGTTAATATGTCAATGCATTGGTTGTTAATATAGATTGCTTCATGGCTCGTTGGGTTTAAAAAATAAAATAAAAACAAGTTTTTTTGCTCAAATTTTATGTATCTCCTAATATTCCATAGTATTAGATAATTCTAGTGTTTTTTTTAATATTCAACACAAAAATTAACCAAACTGTGTAGTCTTGTACTTAAATTGTTCCTAAATGATTAGACAAATAGCATTTAACTCTGAATGACTCAGTACCTATTTTACGCCTGACTAAACGTATCGTTTGGTGAACTACCGAAAGCAATGTTGTTTATTATCAACATAAAACCCGTTATAAAAAAAAAGAATAAAAAACAATTAATAGGAGAATTATTTGTGTTTGGCCACATTAAGAGGTCAATAATAAAAAAACATTGTCCTACGTTATCAATACCATGTACTATCTAAATATCCACTTCAGTGGCTTAATGGTCTAAGGCGTCACTCTACTGTTAGACTGGCCTTCTGATGACGGTAAGGTTGAGGTTTTAATCCAGGTCAGGTCTACTGAGGGTGTTTTTTTCTCAAACGGTTTCCCATTCTCCTTTCACGCAAATACTGGTAGATTACATCTAAATTGCTTTCTTCCTCCTCATCCCTACTTAGAATCTGAATCGATAATAAGATGTGACCCGCTCCGGTGGCCGCATGGTCCAAGGCGCTACTCTCGCAGTAGATTATACTGCCGATGACGGGGAGGTTGACCTTCGAATCTCGGTCGGGTCTGCTGTGGGTGGCTTATCCAAAATGGTTTTCCACTCTTCCTCTATGCAAATGCGAGTACACTTCCTTTAAATATAGCCTTATTAATCCCTAAAACCATTAGCATAACTAGTACATAAATGTAAAGCCTGAACAGGATGTAAGACGCGATGTTAAAAAAAAGTATGAAGTGATAAAAAAATATCTGATGTAAGAAATAGATGTTGCATCTTTTTTTGGGGTCTTTAAAGTATTCATTGTGTTCATTCTAAATTATTAACATATGATAGTTTTGGATCGACAAAATAGTGTACTGATTTTTTTTATATTGCTTCGTTAACAAATTATTCTATTTTTATTTTGTTTTTTCATTTAATATATATGTATATAAAAGGTTCGTTTTGTTTAGTGTACTAACATGAGTTCTATTTCGGTTAAGGCTTAAAACATACATTCAATTTATTAAATATTAAAACTCGAATATTATCAATATGGATATTATACATATATATAAACAAACATGTGACACAATCGTACAATCGTTTTCGTAGTATCTATATTTTATAGTTTAGAAAGCAAATTTTTCTAAAGTAGACTGTCAGTAAACTCCCCTTAAATAAGTTATCCCTATAACAATTTTTCATTATGTTGCTCCTATGAAAATTTTTCGTAGGTTATTAATTTAATTAATAAAATTATTATAGCCACTTTTAAAAAAATTATCAAATTTTCAATAATGAGTTATCAGTAAACTACTCCTGTGTTATTTCTAAGAAAACATCCAACAAATTTATATTTAAACAGAACTTTAAAAAAAATTGAAAAAATTCGAATTTTTAAAAATTGATTAGTTATTAACTTAGCTTGTATTACATTTTTCTCCAAAAACAAGTTTATGCTGATATTTATCATGTAAGATAAAATACTTTCCAAATATCACTTTTAAATCGAATATTTATCTCTATTTTTGAATTTAAAAAATTATTGTAAACGAATCTTTGACTAAACTTTCTCCGAAAAACCAGTATAAGAAATAAATTTTTTTCAAGGCAAACTCTAAATTTAAATAAAAAACCGTTAAAGCCATTTCTAAAGAAAAAATTATGAAATACTGGTCATCACTAAGCTATCCTTAAATTATGATTTTCACGAAAATTGACTATACATTATAATGTATTATGTAAAACAACCCACATAAATAAATTTTGAAAGAAAAAAAATTAGAAACATTCAGGAAAAATTTTTCATTTTCAAAAATTATTCTTCAGTAAACTAACGATCCTTATGTTATTGTTTCTTGATAAACCAAGTAAACATTATTACTTATCATGTAAAACACACTACGGGTTCTTATTTTGAACAAAATTGTTAAAAAGCAGTTCCTAAAAAAATTTAATTTTTAAAATTTAAACATTTATAAATTATACTTAATTTGGGAGTTGACTTAATCTCCTTGAAGTATGACCATCATCATCATCAACAACAACTGTTTCCAGTCTGTGGCCGAGTTAATTTAGTTAAAATCCTCCATCTTCCGCTATACTTGCACAACTATTTTTCCTTTGATCACTTCCATTATTCTCTTTTTACTTGCACACTTTCTGTTGTCTGCTCCTCCCATCTCTTTCTAGGCCTCCCTTATGATCCTTTTCCTACATACTTCATCTCCATCATTCTCTTTGGTATTATCTCCTTTTACATCCAAATTATATGCCCATACCATCTCAGACTTGATTCTTTTACTATCTCATTTATTCCCTGTACCCCCACTATTTCCTGAATAACTTCATTTCTAATCTGGTTTATCCTCTTGACCACTAACATGCTCTTCACAAACTTCATTCTCATGGCCTCCACTGTTCTTGTCTCTCTTAAATCCACTACCCACGTTTCTGCTGCATATGTGACATGGGTATAAAATACGCCCTTCACAACACTTCCTTACACTTCAAGGGCACCTCTCTTCTCAATATCAGGTCTCTTACACACCTATAAAACAACTCTTCCTGATGTCCTCATCTTATTATATCCTCTCTACTTCCACCTTTCGCATCAATTACGCTTCCAATATATTTTACACTCTGTACCCTTCTCAGTTCTTCTCCGTACAACTTTATAGCTTTAACAGGCCTTACCACTTCCTCGTTCCATTTCTGTAACTAGTTCTTTACTTCCTCCTTCTCCCCTCATACCATCAAGTGATCAGCAAACATCATGACTTTCATTCTTTCCTCCTCGAGTTTCCTTGTCTCCTTATTGTACTACCACTATATTAGGTGTGACCATTTATAACACCTAAATATCAAGTTTACCTGTAATCCATCAAACCGTTTTAGTTGTATTTCCATGTAAAGATAGAGTTACAAAAATACTTTGTTGTAAATTTTGGGCTACATAAAAAATATCAAAATCATAATAATGTTAACTTGCATAGCTGAAGCTCTCATAATTATATGGTCGGTTGCATGTGGAGACCATGTAGCTGACATCTTCCATCACTCTTAACACAGGTGGTTGTAGAGGCCAGGAGGAATATGCCCAATTATCCACTTCAGTGGTCGCATGGTCCGATGTGTCATTCTAACAATAGACTAGACTGCCGATGATAGGGAAATCAGGGTTCAAGGTTCACTCGAGTGCATTAAGGCTGATTTTTACAAAAATGGTTTTTCAATCTCCATCTACGAAATTGTGGGAACACTTTATGATCTCCAATAGTAAACTAAACCTAAGCCATATCAATGTATTTAAATTTGTTTTAGTTTGATTGAATTTTATTCACCCTTTTTTTTCTCCAAAACATGTATATTTAATGAATAANTTCCTATTTATTCTACCTTGCTCGTCCCTTATCCCATTAGTTTAGGTACGCGGACAGTCTAAACGTACAGTAAGGCACGGTGCATAATAAAAAATATCCACTAGAAAATATCTTATTGACTACATTTATATTTTATTTAGAAAAAACTTTTTTATAAAAAAATATATTAAAAATTAATAAGAACAATGAATTTACCAGTCTGGCCAAGCAAGGCTACGCAGGTTGTAACGAGGGCTGGAAGTAGTGTAACAAGCGTCCGATAGAGCGCAGCACAGCCCTTTTGTCTTTGTGACGTCACAACAGACCTCAGAGAGCTCTTGAGAAACACTCGACGCGAGCAAATACTGAGAAGATGGGGAGGAAATGTTAGAAATTACTTGGAGAGGGCAAGAAGAATACAAAATACGAGTTGTCTTTCAGTGCGCGTTCATTTTACAGACAAGAATACTGAATTATTATATAAAAAAATATTTTACGTTATTAAAGAAGATCTTATTTATTTCTTAAATTAAAAATAAATATTAATTTAGTCAAAACAAAAACCTACATATTAGGAACGAAATTGAAAATAGAATATCCATAACAAAAAAATAGACTGTTAATTTTTTTTTATCATACTATGTATAAATTATATCAATCGTAAACATTTTTTTAACTTAAGATTATAATTAATTTTGACGTTTTTAAAGTGGTCCAAACCCCCAAAAAATAAAGTGATTCTTGAGTTATCTTTTAAATGGCGTTAGCAAAAATATTTACCTAATAATCCCTAAAGACTAAGGTTATGAATAAAGAATTATTTTCAAATTTGATTTTTATTCAAACAATCAAAAATTACATTTTATTTGCCCCTTAAGGTTGTACCCCTAGGTTGAATACAACTGCCTTTGAGTTGTGTCCGAATGTGTTTTGTCCAACACAATAAAATTAATTCTTATTGTTAATTAGTGGCTGTACTCGTAAGGTATCCACCCCTTTTTAAACAAGTAGTAAAGGCGGGGGTTACAGAGTCAATGTTATGTATCAACCAGACCGTGTTTTTGTAGCTGCGTCGCGCTGGGTAATAATTCATAGCTCTCCACCAGGCAGAGCTGATGTCGTCACCAACTTTACTCCTTTCGCCCTTTAACCCCCTCACCCTACCCTACATAATACATTACCAATCTCGTGTTGTTTTTTATTGCTAAAACTATCACCAACACCACAATGCGTTGAGTTGTATTGTTTTAAATATAATTTGAAATGTCCACACCAGCATGGTACAATCCAGATGGGATTTCATATGACGTTGTATTTCATAATTTATACTGGCACCAATAAAAAATTATACTAGCCGATTTAAGATTAAAAAAGTTTATATCATAAAGTTATTTTAAGCAGAATAATTAGGATTTGACACATGTGAATGAGCTAATAACATTTTTACCTTTTTTTCTCTCTTTCTCTCGCTTTATAATCTTGCAATATCCAGTTCACTTTTTTTTTAATGGATAAGGTATACTTCTGATAATATCTAGAGGATCCCTCTTTGAATCCCGTTGGAAGATTTTAAGAGTGAGCTTTTAATATCAGAACGTTCTCAGAAATTCTCCGCGATTTCTTTGGAATAAATCTTTATTTTTGTTTTTGTTGGTTTTTAAAATGTTTCACTTACAGGTCAAACTATTTCAAATATTTTTATATGACCAATTTTCCTTATTTTTTTAGTAAACAAATTTAAGAGATGTAGAAAATCTTACGCTACCGATTAACGGCTCCTTAAGAGCTCATCTCATGGCCTATTAACCGGGTTAATAGATACACGATTATGCTAGAACCATTAAACGAATATGTGTGTGTGTTTTCTGCATTTTTTATTTGACAACAGTGAAATTGGGATCTTTTTTTTTCCATTTCTGAATATGGTAAAATGGTTTTACATGGTCTCATTTACACTGGTTTGTAAAGTAAAATACATAAAATGGCATCACAATGCGTCTTCTGGTTCGAGCTGTATTACCTCTAGCTTAGTTGTTATCCGAGGGGTGGGACTGGCTCTTAAGTACCTGTTAAAATTATTAATAGCTCAGTTGGTAAAAAGATTGTCCCGTGTAGTAAGAGACCCAGTCCTCGAGTCCACTTTGAGATGGCCGTTTATTAATATTACCAGCAAACCTTTGCGAAACTTTCACACATCCAACCTTCCTACTCCACCCCCCAAATGATTTAGCCATTTGTTGGGTTGTTGAAATTAAATATTCAGCGAAGTGTATACATAAAATAGCAGAGAGAGTTTATTTTCGGTAATTGATAAAAATATTGTTAGATTTTTCAACTTAAATTTTAAACAAGCAATGTGTTTTAACGTAAACTGAGTATGTCAGAACTCAGTAAAAAAAAAAAAATCCTATCCACTGATACCTTACTCATCGCTGTAAGCTTTGTATTAGTTGATAAAAAGGGATGTTGACAACATAAATAATATATAGGATATTTAATCTTTTGAAACTTTTTTAAATTATATTGGAAGCTTCGTATAATTTTTCAAGATTAACATTCAGTAAAAGATGTTGGATTATTTTTATATGTAAAATTTGGAGTATTAATTTGTTCGCCATTTGATATTTTAAATACTGCGTTACGTCAAAAGTGTAAAATTTCTTTTGAAATCTATTTTACGTGAATTTATAAAGGAAAATCACATAAGTAGATATAATCTAGTTGTGCTTGTATGTACAGTGTTTTAAATTTGTTAGCTGCCATTTTTATTTGTCGGCTTATAGAAAGTATTTGAAAACGCGTTATTCAACTCACAGGGAATATGGTATTGAAACAAAATATGAGAATGGGGAACAAAGTAATACTGCTCTCTTACTACCCGCACGGACTATACGCATATTTACACTTTCGGTACAGGGATGGATAAAGTAGAATATAGATTAAATTTTCCCACACTTGCGTGCAGAAAGATTGGGAAACAATTTTGTTTTTAAATACCTCAATATATCTTACCAGGATTTGAACTCTGACCTCCCCATTACTGGCAAACCAGACGAGACCAAAGCCTTGTACCCACTGAAGTTATTTACAGCCTCAACAAGCGTTCATAAAGCTTGTAAATTATTCTTACGGAAGTAATATTGCTTTAACGTGCGTTCTTGATCCAAACTATTTGGTAGGTTTCAATAAGCTTCACCCACTTTACATATTGAACTGTCCTCTCAAATATTATCTGATTAGAGTGTGAATAAAAATATCTCTTATTTTGTTTATTATTATTATTTAATCTTCACTATCTTAATACTGACCTGCATTGTCAAATTGCGATCGGAAAACATCCAACGGTGATAATATTTTTAATTATTACTTTTAACACTATAATTATTAATGGCTTAATTTGTGAATTAGGTATGATAAAAGTTATTTAAAGGAAATATACCCGCATTAATATGGAAAAGGTATATAAAAACCACAGTGAAAAATCAGATGAGAGAAACCGCCCCTTGTGAATCCAGCTTGTATTTGGATTTTAACCCTCATATAAATCAAGTATAAGGAGACGGATGTCGTCGACTGTGTGAACACCAGTGCATCTATGTAGCACAAATGTGGGGAAACCAATATTGAAAATATGTCACATGACTATCAAAAATGACAGCCGCCGATCACATGGTTTGGAGTATGACTACTTAAAAAGTAGGTCCATAGAGCGTCCCACTCTCCAGGAGCTTACGGACAGTCACCATCTTTTTCTAGCCCATAGGTTTCACCTTTAACGCTGTCCTTTCTTATACCAAACGAGTTTGCCATTTTACTCGCCTCGATGGTTGCATGGTATAACGCGCTACTTTCGTGTTAGACTATACTGCTGAAGACAAGAAGATTGGCGTTTGAACCTTGTCAGGTGCACTAAGATTGTTTTTTCTAAGTGATTTCCAATCTACCTCCACGAAAATTCGGGTGCATTTCCTCTAAACTATACCTTCATAATCCCTAATGCATTAGTGTAATTGGTACATATGCTTATAACTCGAGTGGTTTGTAAGATGTGGTACTAAAAATAACTGCCATTTTTTATAGATCAAAACTGAACACTTTTATTTAAATTAAATAAATATGTTAATTTTTTTAACATTTACTGACATATCTATAGAAACAACCAAAATAAATGTTAGAATATTTATTTGAATCAAAATGTTAAAATATACATTATGCTCTGAAATGTATCACATCATAATTCTTCTTCCGATTTTGTGAGAAATATTTAAAATTGCTATAAACAACGTCTGAAAAGTCTAAAATGGATACCTTTTATACGAAGTTAAATATTAGTTGAGACAATTATACATGTTGAAATATTTTAAGTAGGCCTAAAACATAAAACAAAATTGTTTGTGAGAAACTTAGGGTATAAGAATTGTTCAAATTTACAAGATAACTGTAATTTGTATAGTAGCCAACACAATACATATCCGGCTACGTTTGATAAGTTTCCAGTGAGTGAGATCTGGCAAAGGCGAGTACCATCAGGCCTGCATTGCATATGTCAAATTACCAGACATTGTTCTTCATGTGACCGTCTGGCGGTTCGTCATAGAACTAGAAACAAAAATAAAATAATCTGCCGGAAAATTTTCAGATCATCGGATCACAGGTGAAGGGGGTTTATAGACCAATTTTTATAGGAAAGGCCTTATCTGACAACGAGAAAAACCTCACTATATCTACTTTTACGTATTCTTTTGCCAGAAACTGCAGCTGTCACTTTTGATAAATATATTATCAATACATATAAAATAACACTTGTAATATAGAACACATACTGTATATTTTGACTAAAAAAGAATACGTTTATATTTTATAAAATGCCGTTCCTATGAAAATTCTACTATTTTAATTAAGGCCTTGATTATAATATTTAAATATTAACATATTGGGTCTATAAAAGACTTGGAAACTTCTACGCTGGTGACACATTCAACCACCAAGCGCTAGAGTCGATACGTGACTGTGAGACGAGAACTTGAATCGTGGTTTATGCTTTGTTGAAACTTATTTGATCATGTTTATGGCGTTAACACCCTTAGGACACATTAAATTTAAGTGTAAACTTTCTAACTTTAGGATAGCTTGATTGCTATTCGTGCCATTTACGCGCCAAATTTCAAGATACCGAGACAGCCGGAAGCATTACTTGGAGTTAGACAATAGTACAAGTTTGTATCTCGCGTCCTTGTTCTTCCACCCGTGGATAACAAGTTAATATATATCTGAAACAAACCAAAATTCCTCCCAAAATCTTTGTCCTCATTTTGTATCTCTGGTAGTTTCGGACGGATAAAGACGTTCTGTTTATCAGCCATGTCTCTAGGAGATAGAAAGAAGTAAAAGCAAAGAGGATTCATGATGTTGTTATTTGTGTAGGTGTCTTCTGAGACGGATGAGGTTTTGGTTGTAGCGTGGGGGGTGAGGGTTGGGGAAGGGGCTAGAGCATTGTGGGAAAATTCTCGCAGTTTTGCACATGTGTTCGTCGCAGCTAAGAGGGTTTTGGAGGGGGATCTTAATCCTAGATAGGCCATATAATGGTTAAACGTGTCAATGTCCAAATTTGGAAGAAGAAAAAAAATGAATGAGCAAAATATTCAATACTTATTACCGCGATACAATTTAACCTGCACCAGTGGCCACGTGATATAAATTACTAAATCATTAAGTCAGGCTTACCGGTAATGGAAAGGTCGGAGCTCGAATCTCGCCTGGTGGAACTGACCCTTTTTTTTCTTTTTTTTTTATATTATTTCTCCGCGCAAATACGTGTACATTTCTTCAAAAATTCAATTACCCCATCTCCACTACATTAGCATATTTAATATTTATGCATAAAACTTTAACATGTAAAAATATAACATATATCTTTTGTCATGTTTCTTTAATCAGTAAAGTTATTTAACGGCTTTAATTCAAACGAACCGCATTGGTATGGACATGAATAATTTACAGTCTCGTATAGTCTGATTTTTTGGTGATGAGAAGGAAGGATGGTGTCGGGGTTTCAAATCCCGTCCAGCTGTTATGAGAGTTTTTCATCTTAAATGGTTTCTTACCCTCTTCCCATGAGAATGCTGGTGCTCTTCCTATAAAAAACACATAAACTCTACCCCGTTAGTGTAATTAAGTAAGGGACATGTAGTGAAACGTGGTGCAAAAAAAATATGGGAAAGATATGAGGGAGGTAATCTAGAAGTGCACTCGCCTCAGAGAAGAGAGAATATGGGATTAAACCGCCCCTATTGGGGCTTGAACTCTGACCTCTCGGTCAACGCTGACAGTTGAGACGTTTGATGTAAACCTCTTAAACAGAATGTTCTCAAAGTGTTGTTCCCAAATATTTCTCGAAACACGGTATAATTAATAAAGTGCATTATGGGATACGACGTAGCTCGTAACACTTTGTTGATACTGGAGAAAAATTTAAGAAAATTTAGTAGAGTATCTAGTCCCTATATCAAAAGGTAACATTAAGATCGTATCCATACGCCAAAAAAACAAAAAACAACATGCAAACAGTGATGTATATCTCCGCGTCAGTACCACAATCAATCTCTAGATGTCTCTGGCATCCCTCAGCAGACCACAAAATTCCACGACAATCTTCTTAACATTGTGATGTATATGAGCAAGGGCAAAAAAAAAAAAAGTTAGGCTAGAATTTGATGATAAAGGGGGGAAAGTGAAGTAATTATATGGAGAGAAAAAAAAAGCAACCATCATTACTAAACATGACANAAAGTGAAGTAATTATATGGAGAGAAAAAAAAAGCAACCATCTTTACTAAACATGACAACATAACTTTGAAAATTACAATTTCAACACGACTCTGGCAAAGTTGATATTTTGAAATATATGGCATTGTGCACAACGTGTGTTACATTTTTACATCTACAACAACGTATCAAAACTATATCAATAATCTATATTGATCGTAAAGTCCCTCCGCAGTAGTTCTTAGCTACATGACATTCACATTAATGGCAAACTTTACTCGTACATACACCATGTACAGAGCAAGTGCTGAAAATATTGCCCCCAGTTTTTGTTTTGTGCAGAATAACTCCCTACTCTGCATTGAAAAAGCTTTTACGTAATGTTTCAGACCACCACCCAACATAACTGTCACCTGTTATTCTCCTAAAATTTGTTTGTACTTGCACTTCAGCTGTTACCTTTTTGACAGATGCTATTAATTTAACAGCCTAAAGATAAATAAGGGTAAACCAGACAATGGTGGCCATTTTTAAATTTATTGATTTAATTTTGTTTTTAGTTGCTTCTCTAAGACTCTTTCTATGGGTACTCAGCTATGAAATTATTATTATTATTATTATTATTATTATTATTATTATTACTAGTCATATGTTTATTCGTCCAACTCCTGAGTAGTTATATAACCTGCGTGACATCCAGATTAGTTAGGTTGCCTATCTGTTCCATCTCGCGGCGTTTTTAAGGATGTCCTTTTTTTTTAGAATAGTAATTCACTTCCCTTATGTGCCTGAAGTATTGATTTTGTAGACATTGTTTTTATATTCTCATATCAAGAGAAAGTATTGTGATTGTGAATTTTTTTCTACCTTGAGGTTGTGATGAATCTTTACGTTTTATGTGTATGTCAAAACTCCCCCAAAAAGCTGATTTTACAATTCAGTCTGTACCTGCTCACAGATCTGAGACAGTTTGATGGGTTTTGTTCAAACTTGATATCGAGATGTTATAGGCCAATAAACCAACTTCGGTAGCTGCATGGTCTAAGTTGTCTCTCTAGTGTTGGACTAGATTGCCGATAACAAGAAGATCGGGGTTAGAATCCCGGTTGGGTGTACTGAGGGTGGTTTTTCCGAAACAGTTTTTCCAAAATAATCATTTCAATCTTCCTCCACGCAAATTAGTGGTACAATTACTCTCAATTCAACCTTCCTCATCCCTAACTCATTAGCGTAAGGGCAAATAATATGCGTATAACCTTAACAGGTAGTAAGACTCACTAACAAAAATAGAGCAACAACTCAGAATTTTTTATTTAGAAATTAACCCTCAAATTAAGGGTAATTTTTTGATAAAATTAGCTCTTTTAATTCCATATTTTTCGAAAATCGTACTAATAATTTTGTCAGTGGAAATATAGGGAGTGTTTGACCTCTCAAATAGCACTGTATACTTGGTTGGTCATTAAAGAGTATTTAGCTGATGAGTGGTTTTTAAAAATTTGAAATATTTAACATGACAAATAAACCTGCATACTTGTGTTTTAGGGGAAAATTCGCTATGGGTAGTTTACTAATTAATTACTTTTTTAATTTGAATATTTTATAAGATGTCTCCAGTGATTTGGTTAAAAATGATAACCTTATCAACCTTTAGGAATCTCAAATACAGTTTTATTTTACGGTTATTCATTAACTGATTGAGCATTTATCTATGCTAAAGAGGAACCAATCTTAAGTATTTGCGCGTTCTACATAACTCTTGTATCCTTTTAAAAATAAATATAATTAACTCATTTTAAACTCCATTTGAAACACATAGAAACAACCCTAAGAACCTTTACGGTTGATATTGTATCGTCTTCTTCCTGGTCTCCTGACCTATAAGTATCCAAATCTATAAAATAAGGATGGGTTTCAGACAAAAAATAGTAAGTTATTTTTAGATTACGGTATATCAATAAATCTGATTTATTGCATTTTTAGTTTTTGGAAAAGAGATATGTGGTTCCCAAAATTCACTAAAAATATCAAAAGGGGTAAGTGTTTAAGAGCCTCTGATATATAGACAGGATGTAACCCACAATGATGGGGGAGGGGAGGTGTTACAGGGGTGATAACAGTGTAACCGATCGGAAGTTGAAACTGGCCTCCCAAGTTAGAGTTCGCTTCACCCTCAGCGGGTCTTCTTTGTTTGCATAGCAGCTCGTTTCAGTCAACGGGTTGACCAGACAGAGGTGGGGGAAGGGGTAGAGAAATAGTTTGACCTCTCTCCATCCACTGACCAGGCCGGAAAGGTTCTGACCGTTTTGTAGTCGTCACTTTAGTGGGACTCGTAAATACGCCCGCTGTACGAGTGGAGCCGGCCAGCAATGTGCTAAAAATAAACTGTTGAAATGACTCCCGACTTAGATGTAATAATAACACGCTAAGCCGCAGTACGCCCGCAAAAAAAAAACACGTGGTAAAGCACTACCGAGACTCGCCTCTCAATCCGTGCTCCGCGTCTTAATACATGTCCGGGATATCCGCATATCAAAACTGATGGGCTAGAGATGAGAAAGGAATAATTTATAAGACACCTGTCCAAACACTTTTTGATAGTCGTATACTGGTTCTCAAACTGTGGTCCGTAGACGGAACACTTGTCAAGACGCGGTCTACAGTTGCATCAAACGCTTATCAATTAGATCGATATTGGGTGAAGTTTGAAAAACACTAGTACAAGACGTCACTCTTGCATTAATTGAATTTATGGGGGCTAGGTGCACTAAGGATGGGTTTTTTTCCAAAATAGTTTTCGATTCTCCCTCCATCTAAGTGGCACTAAATTCCTTATAAAGTCTACCTTACTCATCCCTACCGTTTTAGCGTAACTGATATATGTGTATTGCCCAAACGGGTTGGGGGGGGGGGATCATTTTTGGATCCAAACCCAAATCTCCTCGTCACTGGAAAACCACACTGTTTGGATGGGGTCAACTCCATTATTTATTTTTATTTATCACCGCTTCTTACTACCCATTAAGGTCATTCATGTGTATGTATATATATATATATATATATATATATACATACCATTTACGCTAGTGGGCTAAGGATGAGGAAGGTTGAATTTATCCAAATTTTCGTGGAGGGAGATTGTAAAATCAATTAGGAAGTAACCCTCAGTACACCCGACCGGGATTCGAACCCGTATCTCTCCCTGCTATCGTCACACTGATGTTCATATGGTCTAAGATGATAGGCTTACATTAAACACTGATTATAAAATACTGGATATTCATTGATGCAGAGAGGTCGAGGTTTTAATCTCGGCCAGAGATTGTGGGTGGAGAGGGAGGGAGATTACCATCTATCCATGCTAAGTGGTGTGAACTACCTTTAAAATTCCCTCTTCATTCTGAACCCTTATATTGAAGCGGTAAATAACTATTGCGTTAAGGTTTTATAGAAAGGAAATACAGCCAAGGTCAGTGTTTATACAGTTTTTATATGAATTTTTTTCGTTGCCAAAGTAGATACAGTAGATATATTTAGTTTAAGTTTCTTCACATGGTTATATAAACAGTTCTTAAATATTTGTCATAGTTTGAAATTTGATCAGATATATTTATCTTAGTTTAAAAAGGATCAATCCAAATACCCCTATGCTCATAACCAAGACCAATATTTTTATTAGTTTTGACATTAATTATTTTAATCCCTTTTACATCACAGACGATGCTCATGTGCACATAAATTCCGTTCATGAACGTTTCTTTAAAAGGTCATTCTTTGGTAAATTTTGTCATTTTGAAGTCAAATTTTCTTTGTTTGAGTAATTTGTTTATTATTTCTAGGCATAGCCTATTTGATACGTTGCTGAGCTATAAGTATTATTTTATGTACTATCGATATTTTTAACTGCAATAGTAATCAAATATAAATTTGTTCAGCATTTAGTTGTCGGAATGAAAAAAAAATGAAGGCAATGAATAAACCTTGTATCCCAAAAAGTTAAGGTGTTAAAGGCATTGCATGGATATGTTTTAGTTTCAATTTTTTTTTTTGTCAGCAAAGTCTGGGTCTTTATCATGACACATATTCAAGAACTATTGACATTATTATGTGTAGAAAATTAAACTAAACATATCTATTGGAATGGTATTGTATTTATTTTGGACCAAAAAATGAATTAATACTGCAAAAATACTGGCCTTAGCTGGCGTTTTGTTTTTTCATTCGACCTTAAAACTTGTGCACGTTTAAAATAATTCACCTGTCACCTCATCACTTGAAGATTTTTAATTTGTCATTCATTGAGATTTGAAAGAAATACTTTCAGAAGGGGGGTAGGCCAGTGTTTAAATTACAGCGCCTCAACATTTTTGACCGTAGCCAAGATTCGCATGATCCTCAAAATAAAGGGGTCAAGTTTTACGCTTTGGACTATACTTTTTTTTTCTCTCTCTCCCCTCAAGCCAGTATACTTTTAAATTGCATCCCGAGGTTATTTTGGGTGTACTATTACATCCAATAATTATAAACGTTCTAACCCCCTCCCCTTCTCCCCCACTCATATTTATTTCTCTCCGTGACATAATAATGTTTTGGAGACCACATTAATATCGCGCTTATGTTCCTGGTGTGCGTGTGTAAAGGAGTTTATACTAAGGTATAATTGCCCTAATTAATTCTGTGATACGCCCAGAAGGGGTTCTGTACTCGCATTAATTACCAACCAGCCAGGTCCGCGAACATCGCTATGTATTCAGCATGACAAACTAAAGTATGAAATACGTTAGTTCAGATACATACGATGTTTATATATTCATTATATTATTTAATAGACTATACTTGGTACTCGCGGGCACTTAACTATGGTATCATTGGGTACACGGGCTTATCTGGTTTTCAATTGAGGGAGGGATTAGGGTTCGAATAACGGCCAGGTTTACTCAGAGTGATTATTTAAAAATCTAAATGGTTTTCCTATAAATTTTGCCTTACTCATAGGATAATCCGAACGGGTATTAAAGGGGCGGTCAAGGTACCTGAGATATCGACAATCATATGATGCGTTTAGGTTAAATTTTGACTAAACGTTTTTACAATACACAAGTTTGTTGTTATTCTAATGAACACAAAATTATTCTATATAAGCCTATACTTATATAAACTTGTAAGTATAATCTAAAAGCTGGGCTTTTCTACGTTTTAAAGTCCACAAATTCACGTATTTTGGTTGATAATTAAGACCTAAATGCCCTAAAAACGAAAGGTAGGCTACTGACTTAACAGTGTATAATGAATGGATTATTTTGAATCGAATGATGTAATTCAATTAGTGTATCACAACACAAATTGTATTGGAATTTGTGTTTTCCTTTTCCCCTGGCTGTTCTGAAGGACAGTTCCACCCAGTAACGGTATAAACCCTCTTGGTTTCTGACGTTTATAAAGTTTTGCCCGACAATTCTAGCTCCTTAAGCACGTAATGCACAAAAAAATAAAATAAAAATCATTATAGCTCCAAGATATGTCACGTGCTTAGGTAACTTATCCCAGGCCACCACATTAAATACTAAACCCTCTCCACTCTCTTCCCAAACGCCTGTTAACGTATGAATAACTGGTCAAAGATATACACCTATCAGTTGTATTGGCCATCAACTGAAATCAAAACTGTTTGTTAAAAATGTATGTGAATGTGAGGAATGCCAGGCCTCCACCGTGGTTCGGATTCCACGTTAAACTGTAGGTCCTTCATTTCATCTCACAATCACCCTACCATTACATATTAGCGTAAGTGCGTATAACCCGAACGGGTAGTAAGACGTGGTGCTAATAATAATAATAATAAAAGTGTAGCATACAAAACACTATGAACCTCAGTGCTATTTAACTAAGTTTGGTACCCATCGTCGTAGACGAGGAGTCAGAGAGGCTGAATACATTAGTATTATTAGCACCACGTCTTACTACCCGTTCGGG
>CABFOV010000150.1:122816-165123 GCA_902141375.1 Timema poppense
TCATTTTTCATTCGTCCGACACGCCCCCCCCCCCTTCCCACCCCCCATTCATAAGAACCAGCCGCCCCCCCCCCCCTGCATATAAATTCTTTCATGCTGTCGTGCAGATTACACTTTCTTGGCCACGCACACATCACACAAGACACAATAAAAACTACAGCTTTATGGTCGCCATTAACAATGTAAACGGTGAGTTTTCAGACAAAAGCCCTATTTGACTGTCCTGGGGAACTTCAAAGGTCGGACCAAAGTAGTGAAGCTGTCATGTCAAGAAATGAGATACGATGACTCATAATAAATGGGCCGAAAGCAGGGGTGTTGAAAGCTAGGCACATGTATTCTTAAGAAATTTAAGAAATATGCTATGTGAACTCATAATAAATGTGCCGCAAGCAGGGGTGTTAAAAGCTAGGTACATGTATTCATAAGAAATGTGTTATGATAACTCATAATACATCATACTTAAGGCAATTGGCCCTTTTTATTTGGCGTGTAAATGCAGAACCATAGGAACAAACGGTTATCTTCAAGAATTTTTATTGTTTTGCCATTTTCTTTTCAGAAACAGTTTGTTCAAGAATAGAAGCATGTTGATTAAGTTATACATTTTATATACACACCTTCTCTATAATTTTAACAGTGATCAAATATTGATAAAAATTGACATTTTTCAATATAAAACTGCCGGATTCATAACAAAAAATAAGAAAATGTAACTACTAATAAACATTGATACATTATCTTAGAAGAGGTATTGAAACTATTAACATACAATTTTCACCCGTTCTCGAGAAAACTGATATTTCCAAACGTACTATTCTTCCGCAAGACCTGTCTTGTAGCTGGCGCCATACATGGTTTCCGTGATCCATCTGTTCTTGTAGGCGCGGAAGGATACTTTGGGCGTTTATGAAGCCACGCCACGCCTTTTACCCTCCCACCCACCATCCCACAAAATAGGTTTTAGACTTGCACGCGACAGGGCCAAGGACCTTAAGCAAGAGTGTAAACATCTAGATATCTTTCGTTTACCGTGGAGGCGCAGTTACATGGCACGTGGTTCGGCGAGCCTATCTCGATGAACCACGAACCACAGGCCGTAGATATGGTTCGCAGCTCTTAGAAGCCGTACACAAGAACTTGACTAAGTGGATGCTAAGTAGATACTGGCGCTGGTTTGCTTGCGTCATCGTAGGTTAAACGGTGGGGCGATAGTGTGGTCTCTAACGTTCTTGCATACCGCCCTAGGTGCGTGATTCGAAAGTTCCACCAGCTGTCGGTAAATTTTCACAGATAGAGGGAGCTGAGCACGTCGGTCCGTGCAAGGTTCATGCAGGCTCGCCTTCTCGCGGACCTCTAGCATTGCAGGTCACATTTAAGGGCAGTCGTGCCTTGTCGTTGTTCTGGAAAGGTTAGGTTTGAATATCTATAACAAGGGAGCTAAGTCGTGGCCCTCAGATAAGACTTTGGAAATTATCTAAGCGATCCAATCAGAAGAGATGATATGGAACACTACGCCATCCACCACTTCTTTTTTACGTCCTTTCAATCGATTTTGCAACAAAAATTCACAATAAATAACACACAAGGAAGCAGACGTAATAATGTGTTGCTTAGTATCCGTGATAGTGATTCAGTACTGATGACCAGACAAAAGGTTTCACATTGTTTCGACGAACCAAATGCGTCACCAATCTGAAGGAATCACGCGGCGTGTTGTCACCTCTGGTTCGCCAGAAGGCGATCCATCTCGCACTGCTCTCTATTTCCTTGGTTCGACAAACCACGCGCCGTGTAACTGCGCTTTGAAAGGTGGCACGCTAACCTAACACGGTTCCGTTATGGCACAGATTATAAGATAGGGTCATACTGTAAGCATTCAAGACAATATTGTTTAATTTCAAGGTGAATAAAGGGCTTAAGTAATATAAATAATTGGGTTATAACGGCTAATATAATAAAGGAGCAGGCCATAATCCCATATTTATATTTTACGGTGCTCTTAAGATTATATAATAAACCTTGAAGAGTTATTTCTGTGCCAGCGTGTCCAACAGTTGGCTTTACTTTAACCATAGAGGTCAAGACTAGGCTCAAATCCAGGCAGGGTTTATTTGGAGGGCTTCACATTATTTCTCTTAAAAATACAACGTTCATGTCCTTAGAACTAAATCAAAATTCACCCTAATTCCGTTTCCAACTTTGAAAGTTGTAAGGTAGTTTTCTTTCTCATCCTCTCGCCAACCAATTCTGGTGCATTTTAAATATTATCTTCCTCATCCTGTGTCTTTAAATATTTGTAAGCTTCGGGCTGTCTGAATGAACACCTTAGCTCACTCGGTAGTCCGCCCATGCAATTAGGTATAGGTCGCGAGGTTGTTTCATGAATAGTCCTAAACAGTTTTATTGATAAAACTAATACGACACCTTAGATAAGTCAGTAGCATGTTTGCCTACTGAGCTAAGGGACCCGGGTTCAATTACCGACATGGCCGGAAAAATGATCATTGGGGAGATGTGGGCTTTCCCTTTGACAGTGATGATTGTTAACGGCCGGGAGACTGGCATCTGGATGTTGTGTCTGTTCTAGAATTAAGTTGGTTAGTAAGTCGTGTGTCACCTGCTTTGGTGGACATATGGTCTAAGACCCGCCTCGGTGGCGTAGTTGGCTAACGCGCTAGTCGTGTTGAGCCCTACTGCTGAGGACGGGGAGATCAAGGTTCGAATCATCGGTCGGGGGAACTGGGGGTGGTTTTTCCTAAATGGTTTTCCACTCTCCCTCCACGCAAATACGGGTTCATTTCCTCTAATTCAACCTTACAATTCCTAATCCAATAGCGTAATTAGTACTTAAAGCGTATAACCCGTACGGGTAGTAAGACGCGGTGCTAAATAATAATAATAATAATAATAATAAATAATAATAATATGGTCTAAGGTGTAAAATATTGCAATAGACTAGAATGCCGATGACAGGTTGGGGGTTCTAATCCCGGTCAGATGTACTAAGGGCGGTTTTTCTAAAATGGTTGTCCACTCTTCCCCCACACAAACGTGTGTACACTTACTATAAATTAAACCTTCCTCATTTCTAAATCTTTAGCGTAATTAGTACATATTATGAACAGTTAGTAAGACGTGGTGATATGGAGAAAAAAAAATCATGTACTGATACAATCAGTACGTTCAGAAAGTGCACGCTAGATTCCTCAAATGATAATAATATAATTACTAATATTGGTATAATTGAGTTTCCACCCTAAAAATAATTAATTGGATGCTGGGGAATTTGGCGGATTAATTGTTTTGGACTTGAGACCTTTTATAAATCTTGTTATGATTCAATAAATCGGTTCAGAAAGTTCACTTTAAAATATCCCTAGTAGAAAAAAAATAATTATAGATAACTGGGTCGTTTGGGGTGAACTAACTCTTCATTCTACCCCCACTTATCCACCTCGACCCCGACCAGCCCCCATGGTTGCCCCAGTTCTCGTCATCTGGCGACTGTCGAGGTAAACTTGTATCGATTTCCGATAGGGGTTGGGGGGCGGGAGAGGATGCGCGCCCTCTACCCACCCCTGAAATACTCTACGGGAATTGAACGGCAGAGGTCTTCCTCTACACGTTAACCCGTTCCTGAGGGTCACCGGGTCATAGCGCGACCCGTGTCGGGACCCAATCCCGTCATAAGCGGGGAGGGGGGGGGGCGGAATTAGATCCATTCTGGATTGCCTCCATTCCGACGTTTCTCAAAAGAACAACCCTAATGGAACTCTTGAATTATGTCCACTGGAATTAGATCCACAGTATCCTAAACAGTATTCATTGGAATTAAATCCACAAAATTCTGAATTGTATCCACTAGGATTATAATACAATTTGGGCTTTATTAATAAATCAACCCTTATGAAAATACTGAAATGCATACATTGGAATAAATGAATCCATTGAGGGTGGTTTTCCTAAATGGCTTTCCACGCTCCTTCCACGCACTTCCTCTTATTAAAACCTTTCTAATCCTGAAGCCATTAGTGTAGTTTGTAGATAATCGTATAACCTGAATGAATAGTAAGACACGGTAATAACAAAACAACTCCAGATGTGGAACATAAAGCCTCAGCAAAGCTTCGCTTTTCCTGCCATTCCTTGTTGCAGTTTCTGTGGTAGGTCAATTTCAGGTGGGAATGGGTTATCAGCCCTACCACCCCATGAGTTTATACGAGCTAGCGAGAAAGAGCCCACACTTTTTTTTTCTTTCGGAAAGGTACTTTCACATATCATACCTTTCAGGGTTATTTTACATACTACAATCGACATGGGAATCGACGCCTTTACTTACCCTTCGAAGGAAGTTGTGCTACGGATTTTTATCGCTCACTAAAAATCCGTTGACCTCAGCTGGGGTTGAACACACGAACGTCTAGTCCTGAGGTGAGCATTTTATTTAAGGACCCCCTCAAATAGGGCTGGACGTGCACGACACGTATGAATCAACAGTGCAGACCTCAAATATAGGGGACATTTTTAATTTATTGTTGCCACTCTACTGACCTGAGGCGTTCGAAGGGGAGGTAAAAGTTCGAATCCTGGTCATATGCATTGAGAGGAGGTTTCCTCTACATATTGTTTCCCCTCTGCATGTACCATCCTTTCTCTACATTAATGTGGGGTGTATTAATAAATGGTCGTTTGCGTATATCCCGCATCGGTGGGCACACGGATCAAGGCATACGTCTCTTCTGATCACGTTTGTGCCATTGATAGGGAGGTGAGGGATCTAATCCCGGCTTTATACTGAGGTCTAAGTTTAACTAGTGGTTTTCCACTCGACCTCCACGCAAAGGTGAATGAATAAGTTTTCCACTCAATTAAACCTTCTCTGTCCCTATTCAATTAGTCTAAATATGCTGATATTCCGGACGGGTACTTAGACGTGTTGCTGAACAAGAAACTAGCCCCTGTTATATAATGACACATTATTTTAGGTCCGTCCATGTGATCAAACAAAGGCCCGTTGGAGCATCTAGTCAGCCACACGGTCGTCGTGGATTAACGGGCCTCTTGCTATCATTCTGAGGGTTTTAATCAACCGACCCCCTCGGCGCTCGCCCCCCTCTCCCCCTACTCCGCATGAGCCCTGTGATGTCAGTGTGTCGTTGTCCAGCGATAAAGCACGTGTGTGCGGTGTGTGTGTGTGTGTTATGCGTGGATCAATAGCGCTCAGACGCACACGGGCGTACACTGGATATAGGTCAAGGACGGACACAACACGCGGGGGATTACGAATACGCTAGCAGTAAGTGCGTCTTTATCATAGGATGTTAAGAAGACAGTTTTCCTTCGCTGTGAGAGAAATGCAATGACCAATAACGCATTTTATTGACGAGTTACAAATAGTACTCAACGCTTTTATTCCCTTTTAAATAAGATACAAAGAGTAGTCAAGGCTTTTTCTCCCCGGTGAGTGAACTACTACGGTTATTAAACGTTATTACTCCCTTGTGAATGAGCTACAAAATGTAGTCAACGCTTTTCCTCCCCGGTGAATGAACTTCTATGGTTATTAAACGCTATTACTCCCTTGTGAATGAGCTACAAAGGAAAGTCAACGCTTTCTCTTTCTTGTGAATGAACCATTAAGGTTAATCAACTCTTGTGCTCCCTTGTGAATGAAATCAAAGGGTTGTCAACGTTATTACTCCATTGTGAATGAGCTACAAAATGTAGTCAACGCTTTTATTCCCCGGTGAATGAACTACTACGGTTATTAAACGCTATTACTCCCTTGTGAATGAGTATTCCCCGGTGAATGAACTACTACGGTTATTAAACGCTATTCCTCCCTTGTGAATGAGCTACAAAGGAAAGTCAACGCTTTCTCTTTCTTGTGAATGAACCATTAAGGTTAGTCAACTCTTGTGCTCCCTTGTGAATGAAATACAAAGGGTTGTCAACGTTTTAACACCATTTTGAATGAGCTATTAAGGATATTCAACCATTCTCCTTCCTTGTGAATGAGCTAAAAATGGCCAACGCTTTTCTTCCTTTTTAATTACGCTACAAAGGGGAAGTCGACTCTTTTACTTCCTTTTATATCTCTTAAAAGTAGGCATTATTATTATATTTAATTTAGCTTTTTTTTTTAATTTCCAGAAATTATAATACTTTCTTGTAAACCTAAATAAATATTTACTTGATCATAAAAAAACGAATAAGCAATGAGCTATGTGGAGAGGAAAAAATCAGTGATAGTCTATTATAGTTCCAGTGATAGTCTACTATAGTTTAGTTTTAGGATAAACCTAATAACCTGGCTCTGCATTGTGAGTTGGTTATTTAGTGAAACGGAATAAATCCAAATTCACCGGGGACCCCAGAAATAAAATATGCTTGTCATACACGCGTAGAAGTTATTTATTTATTTATTTATTTAAAGTGGTTGTATTGTAAGTTGTGAAGTTAATAGAAAACTATGCATAAAATAAATATTCCCAATCATTCCCCCCTAAATTATATATATATATATTTCCCCCTAAATTATAGATCGATAGATAGCTAAAGAGATAGACATAGATAATGTTTTAGGACAAAATTGCATGGGAATCTTGATTAACTCATCTCGAGGGGTATTAAAAAATTAATTTAGAAATGTTGACTTTTGTAAAAAATCGTTTTATTATTATTAATACATAAAGAATATTAAGGTCATTAACGATTTATTTCTAAGGCTAGAGATTTCGTGGGTGACAAAGAGGAAAAAATATGTGGAGAGAGAATGGAAAAACTACAGTGATAAATCACGTGGATAAAGTCTCCTAGTGCTTATAACCAAGTTTTCTAACCACTACATTTTCGCGAACGATAATTCCATCTAATACGAGCTTGACGCCTTACACTGTGCGATCACTTGTGCAGATTATAAAACAAACCTTGGTAAATTCACTCAAATACTACATAGTTTTAGTCTGCTAGTTTTTTTGGAGGGAGGTTATCAAACGTTTATTAAATTTGAGGATAAACTTAAATCCATCTCCTCAAACCGTCAGTGGCCAGTTTTTTTTAAAAAAAACAGTTACTTCCCACGAACATTCATTTAGCGAAAACCATAAATATAATCAAAAACTTCTGATCAATTTCTAATTGTGTTTATATGTAGCTTTAAAGTTTGAACTTATTTTTAGCACCACTTCTTTCTCGTTCAGGTTATACGCTTATGTACTAATTAAGCTAATGTGTTAGGGATGAGGGAGGCTGAATTTAGATTAAATGTACCCACATTTTAGTGGAGAAAGAGTAGAAAACCATTTAGAAAACGTCTCCCGCAATACACCAGAGGAGGATCTCCCCGTCATCGGCAGCCTAGTCTATTGTGAGAGTGACGCCTTAGATCATGCAGCCACCAAAACGGATTTTTAAAGTTAAAACGAACGTTTATTACATCACTCCAAATTCAAATCTTATCATTTTAATTATCTTTAGGAAAGATAGGGGAGAATATTTAATGTGAAGGAAAACAATTAATTTGCACTGGAATAAAAACTGCTACGGTTTGTTAATCCTTTAAAGTACTTGCTGGAAACGAATATATTTCCAGTGTCTAGTTAGCCGTGATCGTATAGTGGTTAGTACCTTGCATTGTGGCCGCAATAACCCAGTTTCGAATCCTAGTCACGGCAAAACACCTAATTTTGATTAAATTCTAACGATATAATACCTAGCTGTAGATACACTTTTTTTTTTTTTTTTTNTTTTGCGAAATGTACGTTTTTATTTTGTTTTCTCTTTGTCTTTTGAAAATATACGGAAGGTATGAATTTATGCAATTCAACACTGACTTTTTAAACCAAACAAATCTATATAAATATTTTTTTAAATGGGACACTATTGAAACATGAATGTATTTGTTTGATGGAGGTTAGATCTGGGTTTATTTTAACAATTACCTTTGGTTACATATTTTACACATTATGTGAAACTTCGCTGAAAATAAGCTACTTTCACAACAACAAAAAATTTTGAATTATTTTTTTTTAGATACTTTTGACGTCTTTCACCTCCCTTTTTGTATAACTATATTTTGAAATAACAGATCACATGCTAAATAATGTGGGCTTCTGCAAAGCGTCTCAGTGCCCCGGATGGCGGCCCTCTTAAATGCAAATGTTGACAGTGTCAAAACTATTTTGTGTTCATTTCTATTCTTTGGTTAGCAAATGTATCGTTGAGTGACATAAGTGCATGCATAGTGTATTTTTTTTTCTTCAAAAGACAAGAAGAGAGTAAAAAATTCAACAAAAAATCAAGAATATCCCGTCCAATTTTAATAGGAAAAGCCTTTTAGAAAATATAAACTTTTCTTTGTCTTTACATCTATAACATTTTACTTTATTATTAGTGTTATTTTTTTTTATAGATATTGATATTAGCCTATCAAAAGTGACAGATACAAATTTATAAATTGACGTATGAATATGAGAAACAAAGTCTAATAATCTTCCTAGCTGTTGGATGAGGTTTTTCCTGTGATAATATTACTATACAAATAGTAATATAATGTGGAATTTGATTTTTAAAAAAAGGTGTTTTGCCGTGACCAGGATTCGAACCTGGGTTATTGCGGCCACAACGCAAGGTACTAACCACTATACGATCAACGGCTAGCTGGACACCTTGAAATGTAAATGATTTCTTCAGGTATCTGACCCGCTTTAACAAACCGTGAAACTTTCCACTCCAGTGCAAATGAAATATTCTCCTTCACAACATAGTTTTGGATCTACAAGGAAAAAGGCATTAACTGTCAATATTATCTTATTTTTTATGATTTATTGAAATCATGGAGTGCGCCAGATCTAGGTTTTATCAACATTTATTGGATCGATAATCTTTTGAACCTGGGACGATATCGTAGAACTGTTAATTTCTACAGTCAGAACTTAAAATCTGATCAAATCTAAAAAGAGTTATTTGTGGTTTTCGCTAAATTAATGTGCAAAGTAAAATATTTTTATAACGAGATTACTTCCAAAATAAACAAACTTTTGTCCTAAAATACAGAATTGGAGACCTTCTTTTATAGATTTATTGCAATATTAAAAATGCAATCATTTTATTTTATTTTCCCTCTTAACACAACGTTTTAGTACCCGTTCATGTTGTACGCGACCATATTAATTGAAGTTTTAATGATGTATTAGTAAATCCTCAATAAATACGTTAAAGTTTTTTTATATCAATGAAAATTTTAAGGAAGGTCACCAACACTTTTTATTCTAGAACAAAAATGTGTAATAAGGAGAGTACAAATGGTTTCAAAAATAAGTTAAAAACTGTTCAAAAGCCACACCCCTTTTTCTCAACTCTGTACCACCCTTTTGTCGATAAGTACACCATTTAGCCAACTAGATCACACACCATCCTTTTCTCAGCTCTGTACCTTCTTTTGGTCAATACTTATACCTTTGTCTAAACTCTATACCGCCTTTTATTTAAACACGCACTCCTTTTGCTCAGTTCTGTACCGCTTTTGGTCGATATGTTCTTCTTTTTGTCAACTATGTATCTCTTTTTGGAAAAAACATCATTCCTTTTGATTAGCTATATAATACTTAGCACCGCGTATTACTACCCGTTCGGGTTATACGTTTAAGTACTAATTACATTAATCGGTTAGGAATTGGGAGGGTTGAATGTAGAGGAAGTGAACCCTCATTTGCGTGGAGGTAGATTGGAAACAAATTTAGGAAATCTACCCCAAGTCTACCCGACCGAGATTCGAACCTTGATATTCCCGTCCTTGGCAATCTAGCTCAACAAGAAACTAGCATTTTAGCTAACTACTCCACCGAGGCGGGTGATTACTTATGCACCCTTACTTCCAGGGGGAAACATAAAAATAGTGTAACGGGGAGGTTTTCAGGCCGTTCGCACATCACCGTGTGAACCGCGAGTTTTTTTAAGGATACTGAAATGGGTTGCTGACTAAACAAGAATGAAAATGAGTACGAAATACTAAAGGTTTTGGTAATTAATAAAATAATACATAAACTGATTAAGAAAGAATTAAATTAATAACTTAAGTCATTAAATAAATAATCATAATTAATTCTCTAAATTAATAAGCTAATAGAACACATAAAATTGTAAGTAAATTAAATAAACAAATTAACAACTATAAGACACATAATAACTATTCAAATATTTAAAAGTCACAAAAAAAAGTATATGGTTAAAACAGTTCACAATAACGATAAAAGTCAACATCACCCGTATATAGTCCACTTAAATCTCCGCTGATCCCTGCACACGACACACGACATACTGCAAGGACCCGCGCGCGATATACGAACACCAGACTCGCTGAGCGACTCACTGGTCACGCTGCCCACTCCCGGACACGCCGGTCCACCCACTTAACCTCGACTTGGACTAGAGCTTCTCTGGCTATCGCTGACCGTATATAAATAGGGGTGGTCACAGCTAAGGGTGTGGAATTCACCATTTCTAGGATACTGCGTTAAGAATCCAGACTCTTCCAGACCTGTGCCTTTGCTTCCCCTCTGTCCTTTCTAATCCCCCAGCCAAGTGAGACTGCCACTGCATATATATCTATTTAAAAAAAAGGGAGGTAGATATAAAGAACTGAGAGCGCAGTTAGGGTAGATAACAAGAAGAGAGCCGGTCCCACTGTCAGACACTGATCTCTTTATAATAGAATAAAAAATAATATACTTTTTCGGACAGATAAATAAAATAGTATTCCAGTGGATCCGATTAGTTTAAGTTGTGAGTGTTTTACTATCATTAATAGTTATTGAATATTTGTTATGTGCACTCAGGAATTTGATGTGCCATTTTTCTCTTCATTTAAAATGTTGTTCACTAAATTCCAATATCTTCTTGACAAATATTCAAGAATTACTGTTGATATTACTCTGGTTTAAAAAAAATTAAACCAAATGTATGTTTTAATAAAATATTTTTTATGTTTTAGTGAAAGACCCTTTTGTTCTAATAACTGTAAAAATACAGACCTCAGTTCGCGTTCCATTTCATCCTACCTTAAAGTGACGGGTCGCCTCACTGCCCGAAATATACCTGGTATAAACTAGTACGTATCAGCTCTGATCCGTTTGGACCATCTGTGACCCGATCATATGCAGAACTAAGTCTAGTTGCGGTCCAGGATAGATTATGGTTATGGTTATGCACATTTACGTGTTCAATTATCTCATTGATACATTTAAACTTACAGTTCTTTCTTCAACGCAACCAACGTTGAACTTTTTCTTCCAGAAACTTGTGAAAGCGGTATTTAAAACTATTGCCTCAGGTCGCACATGGCTGCCTACGCATGGTGCCCTACACGCTCAATAGTATTGACGATATGTAAAAATATTGACAGTATTATTAACCGTGTAGGGTAAATATCGATATATTGGAGCTGGTATTGAAGAAAATCTAGATTTAAAAAAAATCCTACTGTCAATATCGGAAGATGATGGTGATGTTGACAATAATATTGATTGTATAGGTGCGCTCATAAATATGTCTGTCAGTATTTTAGTTTAGTACGGCGCACGAAGTAGAACTCATTTCCCCAGTCTGACACAGAAGAAGTACCTTTATCAAGGGAGTTGGAAGATCATGTCAACGAATCTCAAACTGAAAATGGATGTGAGCACCTCCAAAATGACATTAATCAATATGAAAATTTTCCTTAACTGTGGACCTCATATGTCTCGACGACTGCTGCGTGGAATGAAATGGGTGACCCTATCGTTGAAAATTGTAGGTCCTAAAAATTCTTGCCTGTAGCAAGGTATCGCAGATTTACTGATAACCTTTCTTCGGTAGATATACAGTTCCGCATATTTGTGTTTTTCTTTGTCAGGTAGGGTTTTACCAATCACAGTAATTTCTGGAAAATATTATCACTCTTGCGAAAATAATTTTGAAAATTGTTTGCTTCCCTTAGTTGTATTTCACGTAACAAATTAACGTGCTAATATAGTTCGCGTTCATTGAAACATTCTTTTACCCAACGCTTTTGTCTAACCGTTTGCTTCGTGCCTATGAACATTATTAAAGCTAAACACGCTTTTGTTTTTCTGTCCAACTTGCTTGGAGGTCCTTCCACGACAGTGCTGTGCATATAACTGGGCTGTTAATGTTGGAAATAATATTGATCCTGTAGTGTCTCATTTATATTGAAGGATATTGAAAGTAATATTGATTAATATTATTGACAGTGCAGGGTGCCCATAAGATCCCTCGGATGGTGGGTCGCAATCCGAACCTCCCGTCAGTTCATCGGTTGTAATTGGTTTCCAACCATATAAATCCATCTGATACATATATTTGTGTGTGTGTTTCAGATCGGAGACCAGATCCTGGAGGTGAACGGCCAGTCGTTCCTGGACGTCTCCCACGATGAGGCTGTGAACCAACTCAAGTTCCACAAGAGGATGACTCTGTTGGTCAGGGACGTCGGCAAGGTGCCTCACTCGTGCACGGCGTACGACGACCTCGCCTGGGAATCGCACAGTCCGGGGTAACGAACCCATGGCCCATTCTAGTTTAGAAACAAATCAGTACTTGATATTTTGATGTATGAAGGGAAAGTAGGTATTATATATAAGACAAATTAAGGGTTGCTTACTAATGAATAATTTTTTTAAATTTTCTTTTTTCCGGGAATAGTTTTAGTTAAATTTATAAATTTTTTTTAGCAAGGGGGTGTTTAAAATGTTAAATATTATTACATTTTTTAGAGAAAAAAATAGAAAGTAGTTTGCCGACAGCTTATTTTGGAAAATCTTGTTTCAAACTATGGGAGACTATTTGAGAAAGTAAGAACGATTGTGTCGGTTATTTTAGGGAGCTTACCACTTTCATAAAAGGCCACAGTTACCTTGAACTGAATATGATGGTGTTTATCCCTCGCAGGCGCAGCGCCCACAAGCCATCGGTGCCCCGCTCTCCGGCCTTCCAGATGGTGGAGGAGAAAGCGCGGGTCGTCCTCAGCAAGAGTGAGTTCGCCACTCTCGCCTATTACCAGGAGGAGTACGCGGCCAGGCAAATGACCATCGAGGCTTTTGTCGCCGTCCTTCTGGAACTGCTTCACACACCGGAGAAGGTAGTTAGTTACATGCCTCCGGATTGTAGGAATCCACACACTGGCCCTTTCTTGGTGGAATCCACACACCAGCTCTTTCTTGTAGGGATCTACCCGTTGGCCCTTTCTTGTTGGTATCCACACACTGGTCCTTTCTTGTAGGGATCCACCCGCTGGCCCTTTCTTGTAGGGATCCACACACTGGCTCTTTCTTATTGGGAACCACACACTGGCTCTTAGTGAGAACCACACACTGGCTTTTTTTGGTGGGACCTTATTTATGTATTGGTAATACTAAAGAAGCTATGTTTGTACATAAAGAGGACATTCTCATATTTATTCAAACTTTTTTTATTCGGCTATTAATTCACACAAATATTATTAAGGTGGCTTGAAAATAAACATGAATTAAGGTGTGTTTTTTACATTTATTGATCTAGTTACAAAACACTTTTGTCCAAAGTAAATAAAATATAGTTTCATTAGATACAACTTTTTTTTTGCCAAACAAAATCAAATAATTATCCAGAAAAAACATTATTTAATTATCTTTACGTGGTGACCTCAAGTGTTGTTAAATATCAGTCAAGGGTGTCCTGAAATGTAATGACAACTTCTTTCTCTTCATTTAAAAAGTTTCTTATCAAATGCTAATATGCTCATGACAGATATTCAAGAACTGTTGAGGTCACCATGTGAAGAAAATTTAACACTATGTCATTGCTGAATCAATATTTTATTTATTTTGGCGAAAAAAAAACTTTTGCCATAAAAATAGCACAAAACACAGCCCTCTTCTCACATCTTCTACACTCCCACCTTAAGGTGCCTGCCTAGGTGTGATTATTTTTCACTCTGACGAGCAAAGTATTTGTTCCCATTCAGTACACGTTGCTGACGGAACTGCGAGAGGTTGTACTGCCAGAGGATCGAGTGAGGTTCGACGAGCTGGTGTACCGCAGGGAGGCTGAAGGACAGAGGTGTCGAGAGTTCCGGGACATGCTGGACCAGAGGGAACAAGAGAGGCACGGACATCCGGCAGCCAGGGTGAGTAGTGCGCACTAGGGGAATACGTCATGGTCACCCAGGACATCGCCAAGTTGAGAAGTAACTGGGCAAGAATTATGTCGTCAACTAAAGGGTGTGTTGGCGAGAAATAGAATCGATAGCGAACAAATTCGTTATGTCAAAGGTAACGTTGATAAGTTGGAGAAAACGATAGTCAAATATGAATAACGTTTATAAGTCAAGTCAGTCATCAATAAGTTAAATATAATGCCGGTAAAGTAAATGTAATGTCGGTATGTTCAATCTAGTCTGGGTAAGTTAAATATAATGCCGGTAGATTAAATGTAATGTCGGTATGATCAATCTAATTTGGGTGAGTTAAATATAATGCCGGTAAAGTAAATGTAATGTCAGTATGATCAATATAATTTGGGTAAGTTAAATATAATGCTGGTAAAGTAAATGTAATGTCAGTATGATCAATATAATTTGGCTAAGTTAAATATAATGCTGGTAAAGTAAATGTAATGTCAGTATGATCAATATAATTTGGGTAAGTTAAATATAATGCTGGTAAAGTAAATGTAATGTCGGTATGATCAATCTAATTTGGGTAAGTTAAATATAATGCCGGTAAAGTAAATGTAATGTCGGTATGATCAATCTAATTTGTGTAAGTTAAATATAATGCCGGTAAAGTAAATGTAATGTAGGTAGGCTAAATTTAGTGTGGTTTATTTAAATATAATGTCGGTAAGTTAAATGTAATGTTGGTAAGTTAAATCTGTAACTTAAATGTAATGTTGGCAAATTAAATATACTGCTGGTAAGTTAAATGAAATGTTGGTATGCTAATTGTAGTGTGAGTTAATTAAATATTATGTCAGTAAGTCAAATATAATGTTGGTAAGATAAATTTAGTGTCGGTAAGCTAAATATAATGCTGGTAAGTTAAATATAATATCGGTAAGTTAAATGTAATATTGGTAAGCTAGATCTGTAAGTTAAATGAAATGTTGGTATGCTAATTGTAGTGTGAGTTAGTTAAATATTATTTCAGTAGGTCAAATGTAATCTTGGTAAGTTAAATGTAATGTCGGTAAACTTAAATATAATGCTGGTGTGTTAAATATAATGTCGGTAAGTCAAATTTAATGTTGATAAATTAAGTATAATGTAATTAAGTTACATGCATTTTTTTAAAGTTCAAGGGAACTTTGTTAAGTTACGATAACGACAGTCTAAGAATAAAATATATGTAGTGTCAGTAAATCAAATCAGACTTGGTTTAGTGATGCCCAACCCGATTTAATCAAAATAATCCCCAGTTAGTTTATTAAACGTCATTCTGTAAGTAATGTTGGTAAGTTTAAGATAATATTGGACTTTCTAGAAATAAAAATCCGTGGATACTATACTAAAAATAATTATTAAATAAATAATACTACTGGTGGGCTAAGATAATTTGGTAAGTCAAAAATTATCATGATAGCCTAGTAAAAATATTGACCAATCATGTAAAATGTTACTAGAGAGCGATAAGTGAATTTATGACCCGAAAGTACTTGAGTATTTTAATTTAATTTTGACTTTTACAAAGCATTCGGTTTCTTTTCCAAGTATTTTATGAAGAAAGTATATTTGCCAAGGTGTTGACTTTTGACGCCCACTAATTGAAATAAAATAAACGGTTGCTCTATTCAGTATGACAACGGAACATTCTTTGACATGTCAAACATTATGTTGTTGTTTATTTAAGTAAAATTACTCCTCCAAGACGATCCATAATCTCATCAAAGGTAAACCTACCTATCTTTACAGGTTTGTTCTCTTCGCTATCATTTACATGACATTACTTTTGAGGTTTTTTTTAACGCTGTTTTAATAATATGTAAAGTAGGGATTAGACAATTAACCTACTTTTATTATTTTAAGAATATTTAGTGTTGTTCCTTCTGAAGATAACAAGCTGAAATATATTTCTTTATCACAATGCTCCTGTGCCAAAAAACAACAACAAATATTTGCATTTGTAGAGTACAATATTTCATTCAGTGTGGCTTTAATGTGAAAGCTGTTTTGATTGTAAACGTGTCTAAATTTATATTTCTGATAATATAATTCATGCGTATCTCAAACTGATAGGTGATGTTTATCTACAGGATTAGTCTTGAAAGCAGAATAAAATTTAATTAAACGAAGATTAACTACTAAGACACGGGAATTGAACTCGTGTACAGATTGTCAATTTGATGCCTATAGTTTGTTTAAAATTGTGAAATATATAACTATATTAATTTTTTGTTTCATTTTCATTGATTATATAACGATCATGCTTATATAGCCACTCCCTCTGTCTACAGAAGTTGGCAATATCTTCGACAACAGACGGCGGCCACTTGGTCGATATGACTTGGTAGCGGGCTGACTCTATGAAGTTTTTTGTAATGACTTAACCTTATTACCAATCCCCTTATACCGGTATCTTTAAAATAATTTAACCCTTTTATTATTTATATTTTCAGAGAAAAGCAGGAGGGTTGCAGGTAGCGGACAACAATCACGCTCTCCTTATGTCCAACCTGCACGACCTACCTGGGCCGGTATGTACTCTTTCTCTCTATAGTTTATACATCTCTCTCGCTCTGAATTATTTCCTCTCTCTCACACGACACTAGCAACTGTCCAGACACCCTCTGCAGCACCCTTTACCTTGCAAGCTTTTCATGTTGTGACCTCTCTTTTATTCTCTCTCTCTCTCTCTCTCGTTGGCATTCTTGGGGTCAACATTCTCTTTTGTTTGGTGTTTGTGTTTGTGTAGATAAGATTTCACTCTTTTTTATTTTATTTTTTTAAACTATCCACACACTAAATGTAAAATTAAATTATATCAAGCGAGAAAGTTTTTTTTTAAATACCGCCTTTAGGTAGGAAGCTTTTTTGTTATTTTGTTTTACTACTCTAAATATATTTACAGTTGAAAAGTTTTACTGATAGCAGTATAGTCTAGTTCACCTGAAAAAAAATGATATTGTTACCTTTAGCATTTAAACTATAGTCATATTTTTTTAAGTGTCCTTACACTTATTTTATAATTAAAAATACTGATTAACAAAAGCAGGCTATAAAATATAAAAATCCTATCAATTCATTTTTTTTGCAAAGTAAAACTGTTATTTTATTAAACGGTTACTTTGTTTTGATTAAATAACTATATATTTACAGTGTCTACACGTTTTTAACATGTTTAAGATATTTAACTTTGTACAAGTTCAAATTCCTAGAAATCAACATAAGCATCATCGTGGATTACAAATTTAAAAAAAAAGTTTTAAGATAATGTTCTAGGTATACACTTATTTTTTTAATTCCTGCCGTTTTAAATCACGTAACATACTTTACAAGTCACGAGATAATTTATTTATTCTTTTAAACAAATTTGAAGTTAATGTTTTAGTTATTATATTTAATAAGTTTAAAGTTGGTGGCCATCATATTGGTTTGACCTATTTTGGTCGTGACATGTTTTTCGAAAGTCTTATACAAATTTAGTCTTCTTTTCAATACAACTTGTCAGTAATAATATGAGCTTGTCAAGGTGGGTTTTTTTTCAGGTGAACTTTTTCCAAGTGTAGGTTTCTCACGCCATCTAACGTGTCTCCTTTACCTGTGAATTTATTTAATATTTCCAGACTATTACTTGAGTTCTTGTCTACAACTAAAACCCATCTACTGAATTAAACTACAAACTCTAATAAATATTTTATCTTCTTTTTACGAGACATAACGAATAAAACTCGCCATAAAATATTTCTCAAATGTAATCCATTTGGTTAAAAGATAATACTAGGGAGCTAATATAACCATCCAGAAACAATTTTTAAACCAGATAATATTTAAAACTAACCATTTTAAACATTGTTCTTAAATTTAATCTACTACTGAAATCATATTTAATTAAAGTTGACATGATGACTCAATAATGTTACTAATTTTTATATACCTATATATAAAGTACCCTCAGTTGTATATAGTTTCTACAATTTTATCTCTGAAGTTATTATTGTTCATAATAATAACGGTTCTCTTTAACTCCGTACCATAGCTTTACTGACTGAGAGTTCACATCTCATGTTATTGAAATAGCGGTTGACTTCGACTTGTATAATCCTAATTTCTAGAAGTTGTCTCGTTTTGTAAAACTCGGAGTTAAAGAGTTCATCCTGTGTGAAATAAGAAGATGAATACCAAATTATCTATATCTACCCTGAATATAATCGATCTGCGTACATGTGATGTTGACGTTGTTGTTGAAATATGGTTGGATCATGGTAACATTGTATTATGGTAGCAGTTAAAACAGGCTTTTAAAAAAGCAATTCCATATGTATCTGCACCGCAACTGCTTCCTTTTGACAAATGAAGTTGGTCCATGTCACTTGATGAAGTTACACCACATTTTTGTGAATCTAATGAATTTGGGACTGATTTTTAGTAATTTTAAATTGTCAGTAAAATCCAAAGTTATCTTGGATTCTACTAATAATATTGTATAATAATCATTAATAGAGCCCAAATCCCGAGTGAATAACCAGGAAATTATAGACAATAATACACTCGAACCAGGAATCATATTGAAGTTCGGTTATTTGTGTTGTTAATTTGACAACAGAAAAAATTTGGAACAGTTTAGTGGATATTTAATTCAAATCTAATGATTTAAAACCTTACTGTATTTTTTTAAATATAAGTAAAATGGTTTAAGGGGGAGGGGAAATGTATGAAACGCAAATTATTTGGGGCAATATTTTTACAGTTTTTATAGCAAAACTTTGCTTTAGCAAAATAAATCAAATATTACTCCAGTAGAAATAAAGAGTTTAATTTTCTACACAAGGAGATGTCAACAGTTTTTGAATATTTTTCATGAACAGAACGGCATTAGATGACAAACATTTTAAATTAACAGAAAAGGCTGTCATTAAATTCAAGGACACCCTGGACAGATAATAAAGAACTGGTGAGGTTACCATGTGAAGAAAATTATACTAGTATGTATACGCTGGAGAAATATTTTATTCCTTTTGGCCAAAAAAGCTTTGCTTTAAAAATCTCCGCCCTTAACTTTCGTTCCCTACATCCCCACCTTAAGGTTGAAGGGAAGGGGAAGCGAGGAAAGGTCAGTTTTTTTTATCAGTTTTTACGGCAAAACTGTTTTTGGCCAACATAAATAAAATATTGCTTCAGCATGTTGACCTCAAAATTTCTTGAATATCTGTCAAGAGTGTTCTGCAATTTGATGACAACTTTTTCTCTTTATCTAAAAAGTTTGTTACATAACGCCAACATGCTCATTACATCAACAAATGTGAAGAAAATGTAACTCTATATTTGTACTGGAGCAATATTATATTTAATTTGGTAAAAAAAAAAGTTTCGCCATAAAATTAGAAGAAAAAAAACACTGGCCTATTCTCGCGTCCCCTTTCATCCCACCTTTACTGGTCTCAATCACTCTGTTTTCTAAAGTGCAATACAATTACACCACGATACGGCCACTGGTTCAAGTTGTGTTACCTACCTAATCTGGATGCTATCCGGGGAATGAGACGGGCTCTTAAGGGAGATAAGGCTGGTAGTTTACTGGTAACTGATTCGGTAAGACACATGTTTTAAACATAAATGGAGATTTCATTGCTTTTCATTTACTGTGTTAAAAAATTTAATCAGAATGGTTTGTTTTTATCGCGTGACTCTGAGCACTGTTTAATATTATGTGTGATCAACGCCTCAGCCCTATTTAACTGGATGTGGCTATTATCTGGCCATTCAAACCTCAACGGGACATTTCCAATATTTGTTGATATTTTGTTATTTAAAACAAAATAAGTAAAATTTACTACGTAGAAGTTTTTTGAAAAGTGAAAGTCTGAAATATTTAATTTTAAAAATACTATAAAACGCAAACTAAACAACTTTCAACTATATAATATAGTGTACAGGGAATGGCGTTTCGAAAAGTATTAAATATCCATAATATTTTATTGTATCAAAGATATGGATGATATATTTAACCTCACCTTAAAAACTTTATTTTATTCTTTTGTGCATCGTCGGATTTTAAAATTAATTTCAAATTAATGTGTGTACAATTTAAATATAAATATGAATCTAATCTATTTAAGCGTGCATTCACAGTAGATAATTTAAGCTAACATGATTAATATATATATATATATATATATATATATATAATGTCGCAACCCGTGTTCAAACCTATGAGAAATGGCCTTAAGGGGCTGGGTCAGGTAACGGCAAAAACCTGTGGTTTACTTTTTTAGTCGTTTATTAGAAAAGTTTAAGTTTTCTACAGTATGACTAGAGAAGATGTGTTGTAATTCCTAACGCTAAATGAATATATTGAAACTTATGACCATGTGGATCGTTTTTCCAGTAACCCCACCGTGAAACTTACAAATATCCTGACTTCGACGCCCACTGGTTATAAAATTGATTTATTCCTAAATGACCTGGGGTCACGCGCGTGGTGTTTCTCAGAAGACCCTCTTTATAAACCGAAGCTCACTCACGCAAAGTGTATTTTATTTTATTTTTATATATCAGAGGTATTTAACGTTTACTCTCTGAACCAACTGATTATCTCAGCACACAAGAATTACTATGAGCTAGAACGAAACGACCTACCAATTTTGATGGGAAAGGTATTTTTACATAACTTGCAGGGTTCTTTTACATGACACAATCGACAGGGGACCAACGGATTTACTTCTTCTCTCGAAGGAAGTTGTGCTACGGATTTTTATCGCTCGATAAAAACCGTCGAGCTTGGTTAGGTTTGAACCCATGAATATCGGGTCCCGAGGCGAGAAATTTACCCCAAGAATCACCGAGTTCGACCTCAGAATGTACAACTGAATCGTTTAACAAATTTGAACTGACTGGAGGCTCTCTGCTCAAAACTTTAATAGTTATCAACCTGAAGGAGGGTCACATTCTGGTTGTTTGTTTAGTCATGTCTATCACAGTGGATATTTCAGGTAAATATAATTTATCAACACTTTATACTGAAAACAGTGCCCATTTATCATTCATTATGAAACATACATCCTGGCGTCTACCTAAGAATGTACGAATCTGCACTTTGGCAATGCTATCCACATATCGTCAATGTTTACTTTCACTTAACAAAACTATAACAACGAAAGAATACAAACAATTGAACGTTTTAAAATTGAGCCACGAGTTTCTTCTTGGGAATTGTAAGCAAGGCGTACTGCTGTACTAACTCTACCTCGGCTGTTGTGGCTCTCCATTTAGGATGGTTGTAAATATTTTCTCAAGCTGAACGAAAAACCGCAATTGATGGATAGTAAGACACAACAAAGTGCTGAGCTAATCTAATACTTAGCACCACGTCTTACTACCCGTTCGGGTTATACACTTAAGTACTAATTACGCTAATGGTCTAGGAATTGGGAAGGTTGAATATAGATAAAGTGAACCAACATTTGAGGGTAGGGAGAGTGGAAAACCATTCAGGAAAAACCACCATCCCAGTTCACCCGAGCGAAATTCGAACCTCGATCTCCCCGTCCTCGGCAGGGTAGCTCAACACAAAACTTGAGCGTTGTTAAGCTAAACCAGCGCGAAAAGATTGGTGGGTCCGAATTTATATCTACCCGCAGCTCTACCATCAGTTATAGTCCTCTTAATCAGTTATGTGGCCTAACTAAGCTATTCACTTTTGGGACAAGGAGTGCCGTGGGGCAACTGATATATGCCGAAACAATTACACTAGGGACCGTCACAGATGTGTATTTTACCATGGTTTTCAGAAAAGGAAAAATTTACTGGTAGTTATTACCATCAATAACGACATAATTATTTTATATCAGCTGCAATTAATTATATCACTAATGTGCGTTGGCGTCGCATGATACAAATTTGAAAATCTATTAATTTATTAAACATCATATTGCTTCTATGGGAACATCAGACTCAACATTTTAAAATTTTTAGCCGAAATTAAATTCTAGAAATAAAATATAAAGTGCAGGTGATAACACGCCTAGATTTATTTACATTTCCAAGTGATATCGTGGACTGTATTGCATTCGCAGTATAAGCAGATATGACTATCTTCAAGTCGACCGCGTGGTTCTGCTTGAAACTATGGACGACTCCTTTTAAATATAGTTTAGGCTTCACGCTTAACTGCAGTGTAGCACTTTTAGTATCAGAAAATAGCAACAAGCTCTACGTTTTCTCCGCGAAGTAGTCGTTGAAAATTTTATTATCTGTATCCACTGTTTATTTCGAAGGTAAAAGAATATATTTTTTATCGGTCCTTAAAAAACCCTCAAAACCTATTACGATATGATTCAAACCAAGTTTTTTTATTGCAGATATATATTTTTAACTGGTAGTGAGGGGATTAAGTTAAAGTATCAGAGATAATCGCTTCGGTGTTCGAATGGTCTGAGGCGTCACTCTCGCAATAGACTGGATTACCTACCGATGATGGGGAGGTCAGAGCTCGAATATTGATCTGATGCACTGAGGGTGGATTTTTCTAAATGGTCTTACACTCTCCCTTCACGCAAATACGGGCACACTTCCTCTAAATTAAACCTTCATCCCTAATACATTTGCCTCATTAGTACATATGCGTGTAACCCCAAGGGGTAGTAAGACGCGGTGCTATATATATATATATATATATATATATATATATATATATATAAACTTTTTTTTACTCACACTAATGGTCACGTGATCGAAGTTCTCTGTTCACCTCAATGCATAAGATCGTTGGTGCCTGGATGGTTGAGTTTCGAATCATAGCCATTTTCACATTGAGTGGTTCTATACTTTTGAATGACTATCGTTTTTTCCCCCTTCTTCTCTCCACGTCAATGCGGGTACACTTCCTCTAAGTAACCATACCAATACCTTATATTATGTCTTTGTAATCTTGGTGTCGATCAGCAAATTAAACACAAATTTCTGTAGTTTAAACGTGGTGTTATAACGTAGGCCTAAATTGTGAGTTTGAGTCAACAGACCATATCGACATAAAAAAGAAAAAAAACATTTTAGTATACTAATTTCAGACAGGACAAGCCTGGCTTCCCCTAACAACACTTCACAAACTGCCACTGATTTCACCTTCGTTAAAATTCCAGTAGAGTATAGTTTTCTAATTTATAAACTCGATCGTAAACCGTGTGTGGAAGCGTATCGATGGACGATAATATTTAGCACCGCGTCTTACTACCCGTTCGGGTTAAACGCTTTTTAAGTACTAATTACTCTAATGGATTAGGAATTGGGAAGGTTGAATTAGAGGAAGTGAACCCGCATTTGCGTGGAGGGAAAGTGGAAAACCGTTGAGGAAAATCCACCCCCAGTTCACCCGACCGAGATTTGAACCTCGATCTCCCCGTCCTCAGCAGTCGAGCTCAACACGACTAGCGCGTTAGCCAACTACGCCATCGAGGCGGGTTCGATGAACGAGAAAATAAATTTTTAATAGAGAATTTCTTGCAACGGTGGACTAACGGACCAAACGTAAAACCAGTCTAGTCTGATTTCACGGTGACGAGAAGGTCGGGTAGTCAATCCCAGCAGGGTGAACTGAGTATTTTTTTTCTAAATGGCTGTTTAATCTCCCTTTATCGAAACGCGGGTGCATTTTCTCCCAATCCTATCATACTTGTTCCTACTCTAGTATTGTATTTAAATAATTAAATACGTGTACTACGGGTATAAAGACGTGGAGATGAATTTTTAAAAAAATGAAAACTTCAGTACAATTTTTTATAGGAGGGGTCTTCTTATATGACATATAGAAAATAACTTATTCATACGTGAAGTCATGTGATCTGTAGTTGTGAATTTTTACAGATGGTATCAATCAATACCTATAAAATAACATTAATAATATAGTAAAATGTTATTTTCCCCCGCAAAAACAGATGTTTTTATTTTATAGAAGACACTTTATATGTAAATCCTACTGAAGCTAATACAGTAAAAATGTAATAAATACATTTATCTTACAAACCGGCCCCATGGTATAGTGGTCAGTGCACCTGGCTATGAACCTAGTGGTCCACGGTTCTAATCCCGACTGTTACTACGGGTAATTTTCCCGAAAGGGAATTATTTCCTTGGTCACCAAAGTTGAGTTTTCATATTCTGAAAATTGAAAAATGACATCTGGACACGGGAATCGAACTCGGGACCTTTGGCTTAATACGCCAATGCTCTTACCACTGAGCTATCCAAAATTCGTCCCGTACCCATGGTCATTCTTCACTCATAGTTTACCATGGGCACGGGATGAATCCGAAGGTCCCGGATTCGATTCCCGTGTCCAGGTGTCATTTTTCAATTTTCAGAATATGATATCTATGAGGGACTTTCCACACTAAAATGCATTAACAATAGTTTCGGCTATTCGTTTCATTAAAGTTGAGTTAGTAGGGTTCAAGTTAGGTTTAAGATCACTCCTGGCTCCACACCTTTAAAATCCTCATCATTAGTCAACCTACGTAGGTGTATCCTTCCTTGGTAACGTTCTGTGCCATCAGAGCGGCTTAAAGTCTACATACACAAACGATCGAGCCATATATCATATCTCTTCCGGTCATTTATGCCATACGCTATATCTATATATATATATGGGGAAAGTGGTATCTACAGTAGCCCCATAGCTTCTTTGGTGCTGATTTACAGTTCACAGCTGACAGCTAAAGCTTTGAAAAGTTACCAGACCAAATTATGTATCCCGACGCTGAACCATATGATCTGTAAAAACATGTGTTTAGCAGCTGTCACTTTTGTCAGTCAAAATTTAGGTGTATACCTAAATGTTGGCTGTCAGAAGTCAGCTGTGAGCTGTCAGTAAGCACCAAAGAAGCCACGGGGCTACTGTACAGAATACGCCCTTCGACGTGGGATGTAGACCCGGTAGAATGTCGGCGTAAAGTCGACCAAATCGCGGGGTTCTCCTAAAACCGAAGTGGTAGCGGCGGCTTTGAAAAGCGAGGGTGTGTTGATAATTTAACTGTCTATCTTGCGTAATTCGTGCAGGCACGCGTCACGCCCGCTGAGAACTCGCATCAATATCACACGAGCTGTGTTAATTAGGTCGCGACCACATGGAGTAGGTTGGTGGAGCGACGACATTTCGGCAGCACGTCTACAGTCCAACGTTCATAGGAAGGGCCTTTCTTAAAATATATACAAACCTTTTTTTTTGCGGTCGACATTGTTCATTGTTATTTAATAGGTATTTATAATATCTATCAAAAGTGATAGCTTCATATCACGTGGTCTGACGTATTAAAACACGGTAGTAGATTTAGTAACTTTTCAATTGTTTGGATAAGATTGTTCCTACGAAAATTGGATTGTATCTAGACGCATAATCAATTGTGTTATATAATTAAGGTGTTGCCCCAGTGTGTAAATATAGTCTGATTTTAACAGGAATCTTGTTATTTGAAAACTGGAAAATCATGTTGCTACAATGGCCTAAGAAAATATAACAGTTGATGGGTACAAGGGGGGAAAAGGTGGAATGTAACACAATACATATTTACTTCTCGGACCGCATAAGGACCACAACAAATACTTTTTTTAGGAAAATTAATTTTAATATGAAAGATACCTCTTTTAACCTTAATTTAAGATGCATTATAACGGTTTCTTGATTGTCTAACAGTTGGTGACATTAACTCAATTTGAGTTAAAATTGGGTTTTCCCCATTTTTCACTCGTACCTTCCAGTTGTATTTAACTTCTTAGCCCATTAAATTGATGATGTAAAAATAAATTATTTATTAATTAATAATAATAATATTTAGCACCACGTCTTACTACCCTTTCGGGTTATACGCTTTAAGTACTAATTACGCTAATGGAATAGGAATTGGGAAGGGTGAATTAGAGGAAGTGAATCCGAATTTGCGTGGAGGGAGAGTGGAAAACCATTTAGGAACCACCACCCCCAGTTCACCCGACCGAGATTCGAACCTCGATATCCCCGTCCTCAGCAGTCGAGCTCAACACGACCAGCGCGTTAGCCAACTACGCCACTGAGGCGGGTATTAATTAATAAGGAAGTATTATTGGAAGCTTTTTTATAACTTTTTAGATTAACTTTATAATTAACAAATCGAATATAATATATTTTTAGAATGACAAATTTTAATGAATCTAAATCAATGTCGATGGACGAAAGTGGGCTTCCTATAATAATAAGGGTTTAGTTTTTTTAGTTTTTAAATTAAAAATTCTTGGTCCAGCTTTTCATAGATGGCGGTGAGGATGAGGTTTGAACTGATGCACTAGGGGTAGTTTCAAACATGTTAGTTTTTCTTTGTTTTTCCATCTCCTCCTCATAATAATGCGAGTAAATTTCCTATGGCCACCCTCTTCATCTCAACCTCGTAGATTAAATATTTAAATAACCAATGTGTTTATACGTGTGTACTGTACAATACGTATATAATAATTAAATAAATGTTCACAATTTAATTATATATATATTTATATATATATATTTATAAGGGTTGATACGCACCTAGAAAACCAGGAAAACACAGGTAATTTTGCAAACTCTAATAAAAATACTGGAATATTTGTTAAATTAGAACATTTAACTGAAATGTTAACGTAGCAGTTCTTTGGATGGACCAAAAGGTGAACTTAAAAACCAAGCATGCTATTTCAAATAAGTTTTATCACCCCTTGAACAAAGGTTGTCAAGCGACAGAAAATGTATTTCCCCATCGTTTTTAAGTAATCTTGGTTTAAATATTGATTCACGTCTCCATTGTCGATTACAAATCAAACACCTAATCACACCATATATTATTCTAAAGGGATTTTAAAATATAATTTCTTATCGTGACAAATATTTAGAAATTCTATGTGAACCCATCAATCTTAATTGCCTTAATATTTTAGGTTACTTTGAAATGATACATTTTGATCAGTATTTGTGTGTTATATATATAAATATATATATATATATATATATATATAATTATATATATATATATAATTATCATGGAATTTGTAAATCCTAGAAATAAAATTTTGCTCTAAAATATACATACATTTTTTTATCATCGCGTCTTACTACCTTTTCAGGTTATACGCATGTATAAGTAATCTACCCTAATTTGCGTGGAAGAAGAGTAGGAAACCATTTAGGGGGAACTACCCTCAGTAGAACCGATTGGGATTCAAACCCTGATCTCCCCGTCTTCAACAGGTCAGTCTAACACGAAAGGGGTGCCATAAACTATTCGACCACTGAAGCAGGTTCTAATATTCTAATCGAGGTAAATACATTGTTGTATATCTTAGCAATTTTAATGTGATTTTCATGCACCTGAAATATACAACAATTGCTAGAACTGCTTTCAAATATTCGTACGTCATGTTTGATAATACAGTATATTTGTCAATAAGATTGATAAAATACTTACATTTGGTTGATAGTTAAATTAAATAAGTATCGTATGAATGTGCTAAATCCGCGCTCGTACCGCGATTAGAATCGCGCATAAAACAAGTAATTACCACTAAAGAGTTTGAGTAACGGTTCTCTTTACAAACATGTCGTGAAACTGTATTGATCTACGTTGTAAATAATAATTATTCTTAAAAGAGCCGAGCAAAATGTTTTTATATCTGTTCCGTCTCCTTCAGACTTAAGTATGATGGATGAGCTATTTATATACAAAACCTTTATAACAGGGCTTGTACAGTAGCCCCATGGCTTCTTTGGTGTTGACTGACAGCTCACAGCTGACTTCTGACAGTCAACATTTAGGTATATACCTAAATTTTGACTGTCAGAAGTGACAGCTGCTAAATACATGTTTTTGCAGATCATATGGTTCGGCGTAGGGATACATAATTTGGTCTGGTAGCTTTTCAAAGCCGTCAGCTGTGAGCTGTCAGTCAGCACCAAAGAAGTCATGGGGCTACTGTAGTTAAAAATAACCAAATGTATTTTAGAAACCAGAATTATTAAACAATATTTAAAATAGCTTAGCTCTTGTAACTAATACGTTCTCCCATAGCGATAGACACGCGGGGGGAGGTGGCATTCTGCTCGTTTCTGGTTCTTCAGTGACGTGGGGGTTGGTGTTTGAATCCAGACTGGGTGTACCGAGCGTCTTTATTCCTATATAGTTTCCCATTCTTCCACCATGCAAATAAAAGTACACTTAATATGAGTTCGATCTTAACCCGCTTCAGTAGCCGAACGATCTAAGGCGTCACTCTCGTTTTAAACTAGCCTGCTTATAATAGGAATATTGGGGTTTGAATCCTGGTCAGGTCTACTGAGGGTGGTTTTCCCTCAATAGCTACCCACTCTCCTTCCATGCAAATGCGGGTGTATTGCCTCTAAAATGTTTCCTTTATCGCCCCTGCCTACTTAAAATAAATTATCATAACATGCGTATCACCTGAACAGGTGGTAAGATGCGGTGATATAAAAAAATCTACCTTACTCATCTCTAACCCATTAATGTACATATGTGGCTATACAGGGCGTTGGATAAACCGTAATTTTCAGGCAATTTAAAATTACAAAGGAAATGCTGTAAAGGGAGGAGAACTATCGGTTTGCATTTTATTTAAACATTGTTTAAATTAATTATATGTTTATTTTATTTTTTTACTGAATCCCAATTAAAATTTAGCTACAATGAATATAATATTTTGATTTTTTTACTATTCTTATAAATTCCAACATGAATTCTAGACAGTTAAATAAGGATAAAGATAGAGGTGTTTACCTGAGATTTTGTGACCATCCTGTATACGTATCTCAGTGTCCTAGGTTCTATCGCTGGTTAGTCCGAACAAAATATCACTATTCCTAGGTGATACACTAATATTCTGGGTTACGGCTTCTGCGTTTGTCATAGTGTTAAGCTACTATTACTATTACTCGCTACTGACACTAAGACGTACTGATAAAATGTATAGTGCATTTTATAAGAGACCATCTCATCCTACAACTAACATCTAACCTAGGTAAGAATTCAAACTAGACGTAGCACCATGCTGTAGCTTCTTGTATTTTATTTTAGAAAACAATGGAATTGAGATCAGTGAAAATCACGTTAACATTTTAAATACGACAAAATTTTAAAATATTTATCCTAAAATGAAAACAACTATTACATTTATTGTAAATAGAATTAAAGATAACACCAGATTAAGAAAAACATCTGATTGGCTGGGCTTGTGACGTCACTTAGTACATAAGCTATAACGTTACAATACACAAAGTTTTATGGAAGACAAACTAAGTTGTTAAAAATCAAGTTATATTTCGAAACTTTAAACAATAAATAGTTTTTAAGACCCACACCAATGTCCAATTAACGTCATTACTCCACTTATTTAAAAAAAATATGAATGTGTGGCTGCCTTCATTTTAAATTATAGCTGCTATTTATTGGGTGACGTAAGCAATTACATAATTACATTCCTCTAATGGTGCTACCTTTATATTCTCTTTACATTAAAGCCTACCATATTTTAGAATATACAGTAAAATTTAAAAATTATTGTTTCAAAATGAATTAAACTATTAAATTGAGCCCCAATTTCGCGATTAACAAAAAAAAGAGCATAAAATCGCACTTTGATACGTTTTCTAGTTCGAGCGTTTTGGCATATAATTTGCCGGTTAGTCGGGCTTGAGATCAGCTTTTAAAAATGGGTTGATAAAAGTTCACCGCCAATGTATGTATGACTCAAACAAACACGTGATAAACTGCCCATTACTATACAGTCCACGCCTCGTTTTACCATCAATAAACTTTTATAAATAAATTCTAATGTCGATATTTAGTCATACACTTAACACACTTGGGCCACTAACACCTGAGAACCTCCCAAATTATAATCATCGTAAATGCCTCAACTTTCATATCCCGCAGTTTTAACGCTCCGCTTTCTTTCCTATCGGGATTCGAACACAAATCCCCCAAAGCCCTTCAAGGGTGCTTAACAGACTTAAATTCTTAATGGTATTCTCTTCGGTGGCTCCGTTTAAAATATAACGTGGGTTATTTGTTATGAACGATTTAGCGTCCGCCGTTTGAATTTAAAACTAACATTTATAATCCTGAACCACGATATATTTGGTTGTTTTTTTATCAACGCGTCTTTCTACCTACTCAGGCCATATGCATAATAGTAACGTCGTATGTTAGGTACTATTCCTTCAACCTGGATAAGTCAGAAAACATTAGCTTTAATTGGATTATTTGGGTTTACATTATTATCATTATTTTTTATGTTTACTGTTTGCTATTTTAATTATTTTATCACTTTGTATTTTATTTTATTTTCAACAAAATGTTTTACCGTTTTGAGTTTTCTTCTATTCATCGAAACCAGCTTCATTTGGTTTAGCAAACTTGAACGGAAACAAAATAATCCATCACAGATTACTGATTTCAGTAAAATTACTATGACCCTTAATAAACGTTAAATAGTATTACACAACTTTAACTAATATATAATTGATAGCAAATAGCTTAGCAGTATTGGTGTCAACCTCATCTGGTCTGATTTCCCGGTGACGGGGATGTTGGAGTTCGAAACCTGGTTGGAATTTAAACGGTGGTTTTCAAAATGGTTTTCCATTCTCTTCCCTCCCAAAACATGAGTACATTAAATTTATTATACATTTTACTTTTCATGCTCCGATCTTATCAGTGTAAATAGATGGATAATCTGAACGGGTAGTGTTACATGGCGCACAAAAAAAACTTACTTGGAACGTAAACGTTCAACTTAAGGCTCTTGGCCCTGCAAGTTTAAAACCTATTTCATGGGATGGTGGGAGTAAGGGTTAAAGGCTTGGCGTGGCTTCACAACTGACCAAAGTATCCTTCCGCACCAACAAGAACAGGTGGATCACGGAAAGCGTAGATGGCGCTAGCTACCAAACGGGTCTTGTGGAAAAATCATACGTTTGGAAATATCAGTTTTCTTGAGAACAAGTGAAATTTTTGTGTTAATATTCTCAACACCCCTTCTAAGATCATGTATCAATGTTTATTAATTGTTACATTATCTTATTTTTGGTTATACAGCCGACAGTTTTCTATTGAAAAATGTCAAAGTTATCGATATTTGATCACTGTTTAAATTATAGAGGAGGTGTGTATATAAAAAGTATAAATTAATCATCATGCTTATATTCTTGAACAAATTGTTTCAGAAAAGAAAATTGCAAAACAAAATTCTTGAAGATAATCATCCGTTTGTTCCCACGCTTTGCATTTCCACGCCAAATATAAAAGGGCCAATAACCTTAAAAGCATCCACTTGGGCAGTACAGTGGTTGTATTTTATATTTTAAGAACGTTTCCTACCTGTAACTTTACGGTAAGTCTAGATAGGATTTCCCATGTTTATGCATTTTCGTTGCACTCGGTAAGTTTTACAAATATAACTCTGAAACAAAAATAATAATAATTCTAAAAATAGTTTTACGTTACAAAATTATTTTTTTGTTCTTAAAGTAATTTTTTTATAAAGTAATTTTTGTTACCGCCCACAGCCCAAACTATTTGGTTTATTCACGAAATTGGCCCGTAGGAATCTTCCTGTCAGGAGGTAGATTAAAAATAAAGTCCGTGGAAGCATATGTCTATCTAGGATAGGAAATGAGAAGAATATAATTTTGAAATGCATTAATGTGTAGACTAGGTGCTTATGCACGTCAGTGGAAGAGAGAAGTGTTATCAGCAGGTAAATTAGAGGCCTCGTAAGGTGAAATACTCATTTTATTACCTTTCCTTCTATTTCGTACAGTAGTGTCTAAGTGCGATAGTGCTTAGAATGCTTAGGTATGTCAAGTTAAGATTCAGCACAAAATGGCTTCGAAATCGCCAATTAGGCAACGTCGTTGAATACAAGTCATTCTTTTATCATTCAAACATTTCAAACGCAACTTAAAAATTTGATTATGTTCATAACCCAGAGAAGTAAGTGTATAGAAAAAGTTTTATCTAAAATAAGTTTCTGTCCTTTGATATGGTTTAAAGCACAAAAATTGTTTAGGCCATTGAAACCGACATTTTAACCCTTTAATGGGCACTCCAGGATACAAGTGGTTGGTGTGTAACAGCTTTACCCGTGCGTGTATGTGTGCGTGTGTGTGTGTGTGTGTATGTGCTGAGTGTGTGCAAGCGAAAACCTACCACAAGTAGTCCGGCACAAAGATAAAACAGGCAAAGAAGGGCGTTCAGTGATAAGTGAACCTGTCAGCGCTGTAATCTAGTGGCCACTTTCAGCACTATCGATTCATGCAAGAGCAACACTGCCTTGCTAGTTTGTCTCAGGTCGTAGACGTATAATAACCGCACCCTAGATAAATCAAGGCACTCCTATTTTTTGTTCAAAGGTGGACTTTAATTCTCTAATTAATATGTTTCTTTGTATTTAAAGGATGTTATTTTTGACCTCCCATTTTCTTTTGGACATATTATTTTTGAGGGGAAACTTGGTCCAAATATCAAGCTCATTTGTTCTAGTGTCGGAGAGGTTGGGGTTCGAATCTCAGCTTCTAGCTTACTCATTCCTACCAAATTATATTAAAGAAAATATATGCGTACAAGCGAACGGGTACTAAGATGCTTTGAGAAAAGTAACAGTTTAGAGAAGTTTATTTTGACTATTTTACAATTTTTAAAGTAAAAACTTCCCGTATACTAACCACACATAACAAAGGCTACTCTACATATTCCGTATACGTAAGGTCTATAGAATGTTGACTCTATAGGGCCAGTTTCATAGTCAGACTTATTACGCCTCAAATGCGGCGTTACACTAGGTTCAGTAGCCCCGTGGCTTCTTTGGTGCTGACTGACAGCTCACAGCTGACTTCTGACAGTCAACATTTAGGTATCTATCTAAATTTTGACTGTCAGAAGTGACAGCTGCTAAACACATTATTTTGCAGATCATATGGTTCGGCGTAGGGATACATAATTTGGTCTGATAACTTTTCAAAGCCGTCAGCTGTAAGCTGTCAGTCAGCACCAAAGAAGCCATGAGGCTACTGTACAGGACGACACCTACCTAAGCCAGAGGGGAATGGGCCAGTTTCATATACGAAACTGAACCACTCCAGTCGATCTGAGGTATATCTCGACTTGTATTTAGTGTAGTACTGCACTTGAGGCGTAATCAATCTGACTATGAAACTAGCCCATAACAACAGTAGACATAGCTCCATTTGGTAAGGTAACCAGGACCGTGATAAGATTTTTTATTCCTTCTTCGTTTAGTGGGGAACACCGCCTACAGGGATTCGTAGCAAAGTTTCACAACAGGAGATGACAAGGAAGTTTTTGATATTAAATCTTTCTTGAAGGAGTTTAGTGTAGTGATTGGGTTTTTTTAAATTTAACTGAACGCGTTTTGGAAACGCAATTTAAATTGACCCGCCTTTGTGGTCTAGTGGTCAGAGTTCCTGACTACAGAACCATAGGTCCCAGGTTCGATTCCCGTTGTTTTCAGATTCTTTGTGATGCAATGGGACTAAAACTGGGTCAACTCAGATTCATGAGGACAAATGAGGGGCTATGGGGATGAAAAAGTAGCGGCTCTGGTCTAGAAAGTTGATCTTAATGGCCGGATGGTTCGTTGTGATGACCACGTTGTACTATTTGTACACATAAATTTGCACTATCTTCGCAAGCAGACAGCGGCCACTATGTCAGAATAGCTCGATTGTGGGCTGAGTCCATTGAGTATTTTTTAAATATTGGAGGTGATTATTTCAATGTATTAAGATTCCAATAATCTACCAGTCAAAACATCGAGGAGGAATACAAAAATACATTAATTAATATTATTTTGAGCCCGAAAATAGCTCCTTCCCTCTGGGATAATATCTACACTACTAGACAGGATACGAATTTTTAAAAGAATCCAATACAATCAGAGCAGTTAAATACCTGTAAAAAATAGTTCCAATCATGATTAAAAATATGGATACACATCCTGCCTTGAGGCTCTGATGTCAGAAGTTTTATTGCTGGTCTATGACTAGCTCGCTTGTTTGTGCAATTATTCTGTGTGTTCGGAAGGGAAAAGGGGGCGGTGTAGAGGTAAATGGTATACGGAGATAAAGTGATAAATGCGGGTGGCCAACACCTGCACCCCTAGTTACAAACACTCAGAAGAGATTTACGCGAATTAAGTGAGGATATCCGGATAGAAATGAAAGCCTATCAGTATGCGACTAGAGACTATAGGTGATATTAACATTTATATGCTTCAGTGGTGGACTGTGAGGATTTTTATTTCTGTAACGTTGGTAAAAGGAGAGGGATAGATTAACTACCTAATAGTGTAATATTACCGACATCATTGAGTACGAGGCTTGGACGTCAGGTTCGTCTAGTCTTGTTCTCGGTGACTGGGGGCATCAAGGTTCGAATCCCAGCCGGGTGGTGTACCATAAAGGTTTTAGCCCTCCCACTCCACACAAATGAAGGTACATTTTCTTTAAATCATTCATGCCTTCCTCATCCATTACTCATTAATGTTATAAAACGCCTGATAACCCACACGGTTAGTAATACGCTTTACAATAAACATGTATATAATATAGATATATGTGGAACTATTTATTTTGTATCGCGTCTATGAGCATTTAATTACATTATATATATAGTATGATTAAATTCACATAGTGTGTGATTAATTAAATGTAATAAAGTACTTGATTAAGTGTAATTAAATTCGCATAGCCTGGACGGGTGATAAGACGTGGTAAAAAATAAATAATTACACATATATTCATATTATATACCATTATATATGTGTGTATATATATTTAGTTGGACCACCATGAAAATAACCTTATCTGAGATATTAACCATTTTCGTCAAATCTATTTTTTGGTAGTTTTGAAGAAAAATGCTCTTTTTGTCGATGTCTGCTATAAAAAATGTGTGTGTTCATATCTTCTGAAAGGTTCTACTCATAACGATACGAATATACCTTTCAATTTTCATAGGCCGAGTGTTTATAAAGTTTGGCTGTCTCTGTTTCGATCCTGTGCTACGTAAGGGATGCATTCTAATTGGATTGGTCTAATGCCAGCATTACGATACTCAAAACATTTCAATTTATTTTAACGAAATTTTAATTTCAAGAGTGAGTATTTTATGTGTATAGTAAAACATGTTTCAATGCTGTTCATGATCATTATCATATTTTTCTAATGTTTGCTTTGAATTGGCGTGAGTACGAAATGGTCGATCACTCTATGTTAAGGTGGCTTTTTTACTGTCAGCACCTCTTCTTACTACCCGTTTGGATAATACGGCTATGTACTAATTACTCTAATATTTTAAGTATGAATAAGGTTGAATTTAGAGGAAGTTTATCTGCATTTGCGGGAAGGGATAGTGGAAAACTATTTAAGAATAACCACCCTACCGGGTTACAAACCTGGATCTCCCCGTTATTGACAGTCTAGTTTATTGTGAAAATGGTGTCTTAGACCATGCGGCCACCGAAGTGGGTGTTAAGGTATTATTTAATTATAATGTGTAGAGTCATTTTGGATATTCAAACAATTATGTTTTTTGCTTGCTTGTCAAGACTTCAGAGTTAATATCAACATTTATTAAACAACCTAATAATAAGCAAATGAACATTTTAATTAATATCGCATGCTCTAGTAAACCATTTCAGTAATATTTGTATCCCCTTCAGAAACTATTTATAGAATTTACCTCGTGAATGGTTATATTTATAGTCTAGGCCTGTTCTATCTGTCAAACATCGGATTCATTTTTAAGGTTGTATTTGGAACACGGGTCAAGATCAGTATTCTCTCGTGTATTTTAGCAAAAAAAATAATAATTTTGGCCAACATAAATCAAATATTGCTTCAGAATTGCCTGCACATCATAGTACTGTATAAACAGTTCTTGAATGTTTATTATGATCCTATAGTATCTGAACAGTATTTTTTTTAATAAAGAGAAAAATTCCTGTTCAATTTCCGCGAAGTAAGATATTAAAATACTCTTAGGGTTAGGTTAATGTGTAGAGAAAATTAAACTAAATGTAAATACTGAAACAATATTTTTTTTGTATTTTGGCCAAAAGCTTTTTTACTCTAAAAATTGAAAAAATATTAACTCTTGACTCACTTTTTCTTTTACCTCAATGATCACCTTAAGGTGGGATGGAAGGGTACGCGAGAAAACGCCATTGTTTTTGCAGTTTATATGGAAAAAAAATTTTGGTTAAAATAAATCAAATATTTCTTCAATATAAAAAATAATTTAATTTTCTTCACATGGTGATAACAATAGTTCCTGAAAATCCAGTGGCATTAGATGAGAAACTCAAATTTTCTTTTACCTAACCTCGCTAAACTAAATTAATAGTTCTAGATCTTCAATATAGCATTATGTCCCTTTAGATGTCTTGGAATACACTAATATCCCTAAAATTTAACCCCAAACAACACATTTACTTTAAAAATAAAAATAATTTAATACTCTAGAATCTAGAGAATAAAATCAACTAATAATTATTCATATAATAAATCGAATCATTCCTCCAACTATAACTATTAAAATATACCGTTTCTCAAACTATTTTAAAGTGTAAGGTTTCATAGAAGACTGATTAACAATAAACTTCACCATAATATCCGAACATCAATATGAAACATAAATAAATAAAATAATTATTTAAACATAACAAAAACTTTATTAAGTGGCCGTCCTTAAATTAACTAAGGGTTTTATTCGTGATTTTTGGTGGCACCCTACCCCCCTCCTAAAGGATCGTAAGATTTTCTGTCACCACCTCCCTTCCCCCTCTCTCTCTATCTTATAAAAAATTTTCTAATTTGGTAATTTAGGTTATTTTAATCGTTTATTATTTTTATACATAAGGATTGATAATAAAGCAAGTGATATGAAATTTTAGAAAATTTTAATCACAGTAAAATTAGGTGTAACATACCATAAGTAAATTAAATATAAGTGAAATTATATAATAAATGTATTTATTTATTTTTTTAAAACTTTTTTTAAGCTTTTGTGTAACTATAAACATTGAGTAAAAAACCTTACGTAAGAGAGATTTTGACCCCCCTAACCTTCGTAATAAAACTTAAGAAAATATTGAACTCTCCCCCCCCCCTCCCAACCCTTACGTAATTTAAGGATGACCCCTAAGTCATGTGCAACTAAACGCAGTTAAACAAGGGATTGAAGCTCTGGAACAAAGAGGAATGATGCATGAATATCCGAATCTAAGCTACCCAAACATTGGAAGTATGTTTTTGGAAAGCGAAACAATTGTGAATGTTTCTTTATAATTTGTTATGTCTATTCCTTCCCCGTCGGTTACTGCACCTTTTTTTTCTCTCTTTTTGAGAAGTGTCTTAGCTTTTTATTTTTCCTGGCTCATCACTGTAGAGTTGCATGTTTTCTGTGTCAACTTTTAGATTCACGATCTCCTTATTATATATTTTACTAATTTTATTTTATTTTATTGTTATTTTTTGATGCGGCTCTAATTACACCTAAATAAAACCTATCGAAATATTTGCCTGTTTTTTTTGGTCACCTACGCTTAGGCGTTTGTCAGTTCTAAAAATTAAATTAAATTACTGACATACATTTACTGTTAACTAATTCCAGCCAACAAACCTAATAAACTAATATTAAAATATAATATTTCAATTTGAAACAATATTTAATGTATAAATGTAGTACTATTAGAAATTAGGTTTTATATTTTATTTGAAGTTAATAGCAACACTGTATAGATGTTTTGAACAAAAGTAATAAAACAATTTGTTTATATTTCGATTTATACAGTTGTAATTTTCTACTGTGAAAATTGTTTGCTAATATATATATAATTTATTTTAATTAAATATACTTAATATAATTCATATTTTTTTCACATTAAATAGAATATTAGAAGTTAAAATAAATAAAGTTGTGTAGTTTAAAAATGTTTACCTTTCTTATTTTAGTTCCCAAGGTTTAAATTACTACACATGTAAACAAAAACATTTTAGACAAATCAAAAAATAATTTTTGATCTATAAAGGGAAACTTTCAATCTTTATGAAACTCAAATTTAAAACGGCTGACATAATGAATAATCGTAGATTTCTGAGCGGTGTTCTATAAAGTTACTTTTCAGTGAATGCCCTACTATTTTCTTTCTCTGTTGTAAGTAGGCTACCTTGGGTAGTAAGTTTTATTTTATTTTCTACTCTATGTTTTATGCACACACTTAATATATTTTATTTTAAAGTCAAATTTACTTAATATATTGTTTGTTGTTTCCTTCGTGATATGCTAAAAGTTAGGGAACACGTTTGAATTGTTTTTTTAATTGATTTGACATACAAACTAATACTAGTAAAAAAAACTTTATCGTCAAATTTAGTATGGCCACTTTTGTAACGGGAATAATTCTTAGATTTTTTAAAATTTGTTTTTACTATTCCCAAACAATAATTTTCGAAATTCTACCATAAATTATGTTTGCAATTTATTAGAACTCTTTCCCTATTTTTTCAACACTTTACACCAATTTTAAACATATCTTTCTAAATATCAACAGTTTGGGTTGTTACATATATTTCACATCTTCTTTAATGTTCCTACACAATCTCTTATAGTCCTTTACTAAACACTAAACAGAATTTAATATCAATATCTTAAGAACAGATTGTTTTATTCCATAAAACTATGAGGCCCTACACTGGATATACATGCGTTGAATTATTTTTAACTCAACATCAAATCACTATTGTAATACAATTAATCACGCTACTCAGAAGATAGTGGTAAAACAATGATGGTAGTATTAATTTTGCCATTGTATAAAAATCTTTGCTATTTGATATCAGAATCTTTAATATATATTAAAGAAAATCATATTCAGACTTCAATTAATTTAATACTAGCTCAATTAAATTTGATATCTACTTTTAGAAGTGTACATGACCTACACAATTTAATCTGTAACGATTATTAAACGACACTATTCATCTAATTACAACTTTTAGAATATACACCCAAACTTATTTGGATTATCTAAATAGCTTAGAGACTGATAACATTTTTAAATCATACACGTTTATAATTTGTCTATCATGAAATGCTGTAGTCTTACCTTGACCGATTACACTATGGTGTAGCTTATAAGTTGTGATCATAGTGTAATCGGTGGTGATACGATTGCTATCTTTCATGGTAAATGGATTGTGCTTTAACTATTACATTAAACTAGCTTCAATTTATTACACTACGGTACAGTTCTAGACTCGCTAATAGAATATTGGGTAGACAAACTATTTTTATATTGGGTTTTGTGTAGATTGTTTCTTTAACTCGATACGTTTAGTAAATATCAATATAAAGATTTCAAATCATTGTAATTGCGGCACTGTCCATATGGAGGAGACCACATTTCAATTAATTTAAATAAGTTGTAAAATGACACCGAGACACGGAAATCGAACCCTGGACCTTTGACTTAGGGAGTCAATGTTGTAACACTGAGCTATCCAGGATTCATAGCGTGCTCAGAGTTATTCTTCACTTATAGTTTAATGGCTGAGTCTGTGATGGACTTGTGGAATAATCAGCTAAATAATTTTGAGATAGAAAAAAAATATCGCGAGCTAGCGATAACGAGATATCTCGAGATATTCTTGGTCGTCTATATGTAGCTGACGATTCCACACGTCTATCATAGACTCCGCCTTTAACCACGAGTGGATAATGACCCTGAACACGGATAAATCCTGGATATCTCAGAGGTAGAGTATTGGCACGCTAAATCAAAGATCCCGGGTTCGATTCCCGTGTCCAAGGGTAATTTTTAAACTAATTTAAATTAATAGATTTTTTAGTTTAGTCAACATTACAAACACACATCAAAATGTAAAGAAAAATTACAGGGGGAATAGCAAAAGCTGTATCGTACTGGAAACTAACTTGAGAACATTCCTGAACACTGTACAGCGTGTTCCCTAACTTGAGGCCGATAGAGCGCTGGGTGTCAAATTCTTCACCCCCTCCATCCCCTGATTTTTCAGCCGCCGTCCTCCTTCAACGCCACCCCCTCCAGACCGTGCAAGTTCCCGGTATTGGTGGAAGGGGCCACCACCTTCGAACCTTTTAACGAAACGGAGGAGTTTCGCACCCCTAGCGAGGACTCGGGGGTGTGTCTAGGGCCTGAACCCACGACCTCCTGCCGTGGGACTAGGTGAGAAATACTAGTGTTGACAACGACCACTGTGTCACATGATGTGACTTGTATTCAAGATTTTCAATAGAGGAGTTCATAAAATAGATGTAGAAGTTATTGTTTTGTTACAAATAATAGAATACAACAGCCATCAACTATACCCGTGATATATGGTCAGCGCTCCATTAAACGTTACAGAAGTTAATTTAAGCTCAATTAGCGAGACAGGCACACACACACAAAATTGTGGGCGGTATTCACGTTTTGCAGGTCCATCCTCATGGGAGATTCATATCCTGACGTTTTTGTGATTCGCGTGTAACCAATCACGACAGTTAATTCATTATACGTCATCATCTCGGCAATGTTCTTGAACAATTCATAGCAAAATGTGGGACACAATTTATCCTTTTATGCGGGTTTTGTAGAATGTTGTTATAGTCAGGAGAGGGAGGCATGGATAGGGAAGAGAAGGGAAGAAGAAGATAATGTTTGGTTTCTTTATATGTTATTTCAATTCGAAAAGAATAAGATGATGACGCTAATCGTTTAACTTGCATAGCTCGACTGTATCTTGTTGTGTAAATAACATAAATAATGTCGAAAAATTCATACTTAAAAAAAGTGCACAGCAGATTAAATTTTAAATGTCAAACTAAGAACATTTAGGGAAGTGTGTCATAAAGTGAATAGTAACATTACAAAATATAGTATATATAGTAGAGTATATCTCGTGTGGGATGTGGTAGGAGCCACGCCATATAGGTTCAGCGAATCACAGAATTTCTCAAGAATTTTAATTGGCATTGGTTTACCGCAGCAAATGGATTGTTGTAGGGGTGGGACACCATCAAATACTTTACTACCTAATTGTTGGCACAATAATAACAAATTAATATTCCTATAAACTTTTTTTTTTTAATTTTATTCTAACAAATAATTTCATTTTCAACTTTTCAAGGGGAACACAGCTGTGCACTTTTTTCCAGGAGCTTTGTGACACCGCGTATATATTTTGTATTCGTGTATCTATAGTATCAAGAATAAACTTACATTCCTATAATTTAAAAAAAAAAAGTTTAATTTCAATAATTTCATAATTATGTTCAAAATCATTTTAAGGTAATATAATATTATACTGGCCTTGGTGTGTGTTTATGAACATAAACTATATTGTTTTTCTTAAAAGTGAATTATATAGTAATTTTATTTTATAAAAAATAGTTGTATAGTAAATATATTAAACTACACGACTGGTATCCAGCAGAAGTTTTATTAATAATGAGGCATGTTTTAAAATAATAATGGCTTTCACATTTTTCGTGTTTATTGAAATCTCTTTAAGAGAGTTTAAACTAAATATACATTATCAACCATACATCGCAAAGCGTGTGCATCTGAATCAACCATGAGGGTTCGGCTAGACTGACAAGCGTGCGAGCGCGTGGGCGACTGGGTGGCCAAACTGGCGAGCGAGCGTGTGATTGATTAGCAAATAGTTCTCGATAGTGGTTGACGAGGAGGCAAAAGGTTCGAATCTTGGCTCATTGAACTGAGGGTGGTTTTTGACAAGAGATTTATTGTTGTGGTTTTCTCGTCCACTCTCTACGCTGATGGTGATTCTTATTTGTAAGGGCCTGCTTTGATTATAATATTGAAGTATTTTAACATATCAGTTCATATACACACATATATAATTATATATACATATAATAATAATAATAATAATTAGCACCACGTCTTACTACCCGTTCGGGTTATACGCTTTAAGTACTAATTACTCTAATGGATTAGGACTTGGGAAGGTTGAATTAGAGGAAGTGAACCCGCATTTGCGTG